>VZTT01020906.1:0-46098 GCA_013400855.1 Buphagus erythrorhynchus
TTTTTTTTTTCAAAAATTTTTTTCAAAATTTTTTCAAAAAAGTTGGCATTAAAAGCATGAGAGACGGAATTTTGTGTTTGGACTCAGATGTTTATTAATTTTTATCTATAGTACAGTGAGTGCTACAGCACTTCTAACTAACAAGCTAAAAATGAAGAAATGGTGATGTATTTTTTTGTTACAAGGTCTTTTAAAGCTAAACAATCCAATCAAAAACTAACACTTAAATTATTTTTACTTTTGACTTAATGACTAAACACCTGTGACTCTCCATGTGCCATTTTTTATTCAATTATAAAAGTACCACTTATACCTAAGAAGAAGAGGGACAAGAAGAAAGAAAACTTTCACCTTAAAACTTCCATCTTGTCCCATACCTACTACTATGTTCTAAACCCTCAAATTCCAAATCTTTAACCATGTGATATTACACACTTTTATTTAAACGACACACTAGTGATTCTAGTTTTATAATTTAATTTTGGAAGCCTTCTCTAAGGCTTCAGGTCAAAAGCAGGGTTCTTTTGGGGTCAGTGCCTGACAGCACAAAAAGTTTAAAACTCCCAGTTTTCAAAATTCCCACAAAGAAGTTCATGAAGGATTGTCTCCCACGTGAGGGACTCCATGCTGGAGCAAGTGAAGAGAGTGAGGAAATCCTCTCCTGAGGAGGAAGAAGAGGCAGAGACAATGTGTGATGGATTGCCCACACTCCTCATTCCCATCCCCCCTGTGCCACCAGAGGTAGGGAAGGAGGGAATTTGGGAGTGAATTTGAGCCCATGAAGAAGGAAAGGACAGTGTTTTTAAGATTTATTTTAATTTCTCCTTACCCTGCTCTGATTTGATTGGTAATAAATTGATGTCCCCCAGTAGTGTCTGTGTTCCCAGTGACTGGTGAGTGATCCCTCCCTGCCCTTCCCAAGCCTTTACATAGAGTTTTTCTCCCTTTTTCCAGGTAAGGAGGGCTGGAGTGGCTTTGGTGGGCATCTGCCATCCAGCCTGGCTCATCTAACCACAGCTGGAAATCAGGGATAAACTTGACTTGGTTGGAAAGAACTGTGGCATGAAGGAATTGCCCTGAGAGAGATGAGTTATTTATTATATGAAGCAAAACTTTTGGTTTCTGTAGGCATTTGCCTTCACCATTCCTCTATCCCCATAGCCCTGGCTATCCCAGCATGTCCAGTGGAAAGTTAAAACCTCTGTAGTGAAACTTTATCTCCTCCTGACCTTCACAGAGCTTGGCCACATTATTGCTGCTTTTGTGGAATATTTATGCTTCCCACACTCTTTCTCTACCCTTTTTGTCAAACATCTTTACTCTCTGCCATCTTGTTCCTTCACTGTTTCATTGTATTTGCAGTTTTTTAGTTCTCTTACTTATGATCTTGTTTTGTTCTTTAATAGTTTGACAGCTGAGAAAGGGATAAGGCAAAACAGGACCAAAATCTTGTTTCTATTCTTTTAAAGCTGGTATGTAAAGTAGAAATCAATATGACATCAATACCCAATAGGAATATGTAGCTCAAATAAGTATAAATGCCTTAATTATAGCCAAGGTCAGGTTCCCAAATACTCAGAATTCAGTATTTGTGTTATTTATTTTATTATTATAATTGTGTGCTTCAATGAATTTGAAGCTTAGTCATAGAAAATGAACATGGAATATCCACCTCAATTGAAATTTTGTTATTTTATGTTGAAATTGGTATGAAAATGATCTCAAAATACTTTGAAAGAAGAAATCTCGATTTTCTTTTTGAGTGTACAAAAAGAACCTTAATGGCATATTTCCATCCAGTAATTTTAGGATGTGCCACTCCAAGTGTATGTGAACAGTAGAATGGTACTTTGATCAGATCAGTGCATAATATATTAAAATATTAACATTTTTATGATATTCCTGGTTGTTTTCATTGCTATTGAAAAGGGACATCCAAATAAACTAATCCTTATTAAGATGGGAAGATTGCAATGAACATTTAATTGGGCTTTCTGAAATATAGTGAATATGAAATTCCATCATTAATTCTGCTTCTCACCTAATGACTGCAAACTGAACATATCTTTTTGGAAAGACATTTAGTCTTGATTTAGAAACTCCCAAATGAAAAAGAATTTACCATGAGCCTCAGTAATTTGTTCCAGTGGTTAATTATCATGCTTTAAATATGTACATCTTATTTTCAGCTTGCATGAGGTTTACTCATATATTAATTGTATATTTGATTGTAATTTGCTCCATCTTAGCTAGTTAAGTGCAATGCACTTATTTTTTTTTTAATTCTCTGATTGGATGACATCTTTAAATAACCAACTTAGCATGAATTACAAAGTTTTACAATCAATTATACAAATGCAAAAATTCAAGAATTGAACTTCGGCTGAAAAATCAACAGATACATTGTTCAGCAGTGGTCCTCCAGTTTTAGAGTATGCTCAGGAAGGAAATCTCAAACAATCCTCTCCAGGTTTTGGCTGGGCTAGAGTTCATTTCTAACATGGCTTTATCCAACCATACCAATTTCTTTCTGTTTTGCTGCTGATTTTCTCAAAAAGCACAGAAATGCCTCTGATGTGTAGGAATCTCTGAGCAACCTGGTCTGGTGGAAGGTGTCCCTGCCCATGGAATGAGATTATCTTTAAGGTTCCTGCCAACCCAAGCCATTCTGTGATTCTATGATTTGGGAAATAAGCATTTCCATTGGGTTTGGGAAATTAGATCCTTACATAGAGTGAGATGATATAGAGATAATAAAAATGTCAGAGATAAAGAGGACACAACTTTTCTGGCCTCTTTTCATTAATTAAAGAGAGAATCTAAGGTGAGAAATTCATATATAAATGAAATGAGGTGAGTTCTTATCTGTGTTCCATGTGCACACTTTGATTTGTAAAAAAGAATCAGAGAAAGGGAAAAAATAATTAAATGAATGCAGATGAAACTTGAAAAAAAGCATAACATTCTCATTGAAATGTTAACCTTCATTGAGATGTGTATAATTCCATCAGGAATCCCCAGATTCATCTTGCTTTTCAACCCAATGTTTTATGAAGCAAATGAGTCACTAATGAGTCTAATTCTCGCTGGTGTGATGGGATTTGGGGAGGGCTGGGAAGGATGCATGCTGTGGAGGCTGAAGTGGCACCAGAAGTGGGACAGGGCTCTGGATTGCAGTTGGCAGGATCATAAAGCAGAGAATAAGAGGATGAAGATCAATCTGTTGTTCAGGAAGAGCAGGAAGGTGAAGGAAGGATGCCAGGCACGCTGGGTGGGAGGCGTCTGCTCCAATTTCGGTACCCAAAAGGTGGGTGTGTCTCTAGGTGGGTCTGTTCATGGCTCTTGCAGCTGAAGGGAATAAATAAATAAATGGCTCCAGGGAGCCCTGCTGCCAGCCTTTCACGGGGATAATGCTCATTGCCTGGCTGTCAGTCTCTCTCCACTGACTACTAAAGAAAGCCTGGAGTGGTTTCTGTGAGGGCAGGTGAATCCCCAGCCCTGAGAAGGGTCCATGTTCCCTCTCAAAAGATGATGTGGAAGGAGCAGCTGACTTGTCTGATCTACTCTTAATAACCTGCTGAGAAAGGAATCAGTGGCTGCAGTCTGTTCACAGAGATCTGCAGAGGGTTTTTCCTCTCACCCAATTTATGCTATTGCTGTTGGACATGATTTGGGTTGGATGACATTAGAGGCCATACAAAATGACTCATCACAACATTATTACCATCTTTATTTCATGTTGTTACACTCTGTGCTCCTTTACACTGCCTCAATCAGCCCAACCTATATAATCTTCCCACAAACTTTCTCTAAACTTTTAAATCCTATTTCTCTGTTCCATTATCTGGGATCTTTCATGCTCCTCATTTCATTATGAGCTCCATTTCCATACCCCTGTCAACTTTCCAGCCTCATCTGGACTCTGCAGATGAGTTCCTGCCAGAGCTCCAGCCTAGGGAAGAGCAGAAAACCTGCATTTAGCTTTAGTGTGGGAACATTTTCATCATCCAAAGTTGTGTACTTTTTGTCATTAGCTGGAGGCATCCTGCATTCCCCTGCTCCCACAGGGCTTTACACCTGAGATGCACGAGTGTGTTACAGTGCCTGGAGCTGCTGAGGAGCAGCAGGGGAGATGCTCTGGGTCCCCTTCTCCTCAGCAGCTCCCAGGGGACCAGAGCTCCACACAGGAATGCTGGTTCCTGCTGCTGCTGACACACACATCTGTAATTCAGGCAGTAAATTGGGCTAATGGGTGTAAATAAAAGGTCAGTGCTCAGAGCAGAGAAAAGGGCTGTAAATTGCAGGGTGAAAGGGGAATTTTATGTGGCTGAATAGAAATTCCTCTCCCTCTCTGGGGAGAGGTCACTGTTAGGATCCTGTGAGGACAGATTGAGAGAGTCAGGGTTTTACAGCCTGGAGAAAGGAAGGCTCCAGAGTCATCTTATTGCAGCCTTCCAGCACCTAAAAAGGGATATAAAAAAAGGGGAGAGTGACTCTTTTACACAGGCAGATAGTGATAGGACAAGGGGGAACGATTTTAAACTAAAAGAGGAGAGATTTAGGTTAGATGTTAGGTGTCCCTGCTCGTTGCAGTGGAGTTGGATTAGCTGATCTCTACAGGTTTCTTGTTTCCAACTCAAGCAATTTTTTGATTCTATGATTTTATTATTTCTGTTCATCTCCTGTGGTGCTTTTGCAGCTTTGAAGACAGAATGTCCTGTGCTTGGAACACCACGAGGTGATTGCTCTTGTGAGGAAGAGGTTTCAGTGATGGCCAGGGACTCTTCTGGAGTTCTGATATTATTTATTTACACTGTCAGATTTTCTTGGTTGTTCGAAATGCAGCTAATCACAATCCTACCATTGGGACCATGCACTTCCAAGAAGTCTCCTTTAGCAGTAGTTTAATCTGTTATTTGCACTTCCCACGATTGTCTTGATATATTCAAACTCCTTTTCTTCTGCAGTTATTTTCCAGAGCCCTGTTTTTTATCTGATTGCTTGCTCTGAGTGTTGTTTTCCAGGACCAAGGGAAAGAAGAAGTGTGTAGGTGTTTAATCTAGTAGATCTCACTCCATGGTTGAACCAGATGACTATAAATTAGTTGCCAGGATGTTTTCCTCAGGTTTCTGCTTTCCCCAGTCCCCATGTTAATAATATAAAGGAGTACACATAAAAAATTCTTTTTTTCTCTTTTTGGGTTCACCTCATAGGCTTTTCTAAGGCTAGAATGCAACGTGTCCTGGAAAGAGATGCTTGAAAACTTGCAGAGGGGAAAAATAAACAGTGAAGATTAATTTTGTTTACTCATATGTGGTAACTGATAGAGAATCAAGTAGATCATGACCTTATTTCTGATGTTAACAGCGATTTGTTATGAGAATATGGTCTTCAGGCTCGAGGTCTTAAAAAAAGACCTGTTTATTTTCTTTTCTATATATTTGCATTTCACTGGGTTTATTTTCTTGTGCTTAGGTTTCTATTGCTGTTTGACCCACATCACATTAGTGTAGTTCATGGTGAATTTCTCATTTCTGTAAGTATTTGCTCACAGCAGTGCTCCCTGTTCAGTTTTAATTGAACTCCTGGAGAAGTAAATGTTCTTGAGTGACAGATTTTCATCAGTGGTAATAGTAAAAAGACTAGATGCCCCGGGATGTTTTCCTTTATTTTTTGCACTGAATGTGATTTAGATACATGGAAATACGTGCAGATCCAGTGAAGGAGATAGTTAGAGATTACTGCAGAAAGACAAAGAGCAGGGTGGAGTGACAGCACGTTCCCTGCATGGCTCCTGCTCTTCCAGTGAGCAGCTGGATGTTGGACAGCAAGACCTCTAGGGCTTCTTTTGATTTTTGCTTGGTAACTTTCAGTATTTTTTACCTGGATCAGGTCATCACAGCTGGAACAACCCATGTGCTTCCAAAATCCTTCATGATTTTTCCTTTGTTTTCGTGGGAGAGAGGAGGTGAGAGCATGGGATGAACTTTGCAGCTCCTTCACGCTGGAGCTCAGCCTGAGCTGTGGTGAGTTGTGAATTGTCTGGAGAGAGGATGGTGCCTGTCTGTGCCCTTCCACCAGCTGCAAAGCACAGTGCTTGTCCTACACAATCGACTGGATTAGCAAAATGGGAGCTCGTGGGATCGCTTTCTTAACACAAAGGAAGGAAAAGAGAAATACTGCTGGAAATAAAACAGTCAAAAAAATCAGAAGAAACCATGATAGCTTCAGTTCACTATACCCATAAGGCCAGATTCAAGCTAAAGACGCTCTCTGATTTTCTTTTAAAGTGGTGTCACAGATCAAAATCTCCATATTCATGTTTTTCAGCTGACTCTGCCCTGCTCTCTCAGGGCTGCCAGTGGGTGTACACCCTGGCAGTGACTCCAACACAAACAAGAGAAAGAAAATTCCAGGGTAAAGGCCTGAGAAATTTATTACTGAAGTTCTTGCTCACATCCTCCCACCACTACCAAGGCTGTTTGCAATGGAGGCAGCCTCTTTAAATTAAAATTGCACTTCAGACCAAGACTTCTGTGCTTGTAAAATCAATAGGAATGACTGGTACTTTTCTTCCACAAAGGTCAAAGGAATGCTGTTAATTATTGCAGGTTGTAACATCCTTGGCCAGACTGGGCCAACACTTCCCACTTACATTTGCTTCCATTTTTAATGGAAAAGAATATGTCTGTTTGCCATATTTTGTTTTCTTTCTACGAATACTCTTGTGTACCAGAGTAATTACCTCAAAATGATGGATTTTAAGCTGAAGGGCAAGTTTCAAAGGCAAATTAACAATGCTGCCAGCTCAGCACGAGGGGATGTCCCTGCAGAGGCTGCTGAGAACCAAGATGAATTCATCTTAGTGCAGAAGATAATCTTCTGCACTTAGTAGAAGATTCAGGCTGAGAGGCCCCAGCAGTGCAAAACCCTTGACCCCTCTGGATGCAGGGGCTGTGGCTGGGCTCTCAGTGTCACACAGATGCAATTTTACCCATGGGTTATTGAACAGCTCAGCCTTTACACAGAAACAGCCCAGCACCAGCAGTAAAAGCTTGCATTGAGAATGCACCCAGTGGGGGATTCAAAGTTCATAGTGCCATGTATTAATTGATAAATAAACCCACGAGCCATCCTGAACAAGGGATAGTTTTCAGGATATGACATGCTGAAATTGGAAACAAGGCAAACTGCTCACTACACAATATTTATGCCTGTCTACAGGACGGGAAAATGTGAATGTTGAACTACAGAGGCAGAGAAAATTGGACGTGCTCCAGGGAGCTCATGATCCATGAATTTCATGAGATGAAACAGATGGATGAAGCAGACACATGGAGTGGGTAGGAGGAGGTGGGAGGATGTGTTAAAGGAAATGGCTTTGTAGAATTATCAGCACTTCATTTTCTAACAGAGATCTCCCTATGACACCAAAGATGCCACTGAAAACCAGGGTTGGGCTTTTTCTTAACAAACAATGTGTGAAGAGGTAATTGGAGGAGTTTTAAAAAGTGATGAATTTGGGAACTCTAATGCAAACCATGAGGAACTGGAGATGTTTGTTCTTCTGACACTGCACTCAGGAATTTTGCTCACTGTCTCTGGTCCTGATGCTCAAAAGGTAATGGACAGAGTCACTGATTGAAATGGGCTTTGGAGTTAGGCCCTACATATTCACTATTACTGAGCTTATGGAAAAAAATAATTCCTTTTTATAAAGCCCTTGGAAATATGTGAGAGGAAAAAATTTAGTTATAAGATATTAAAAAACAAAAGCAAAAAGAAGAAAAAGACCCCCAAAACCTTGTCAAAAAAAACCCAAACAAAACAAACAAACCCAAAACCAAACCAAACCACCAAACCACCACCAACCAAAAAACCCTACCCAAAACACCATCACATGTTCACACTTGTCATGGTTAGATACATTTACATGTCCCTCTTCATGTGACAAATGACCCTGACACCTCCAGAATTATTGCTATGCTTAATCTGTGCTTAACAGAATTAATGCTGTGCAGGACTGTCTACATGTGAAATATTTCTATTCATTTTTGCTAGAAATGTCCTAAAGCATTGGTTGAATACCCAAGGCAATGAACTATCTTTCAACTAGCCCTGCCTGTTAGAAATGAATTGCCCTCTCCCACTCTAATTCTTTCCCAACTTTTGTGTCTCTGCAGAGCTGGAACTTGCTTTTTGTACACTTAAACCATCAGACCGTGGAATTGTAGCATTTATTGATGGATGTTTAGAAAGTACCTGACCCTCTGATGTTCACAAATCACCAGAAATGAGTTCACCTTTGGTTAGTTAATACAGGTAGGGTCTGCTCAGAGAAAGCCCTGTGAGCTTGATTCAAGTTCAGAGGTGTTGCCTGGTGCAACCTGAGATCCCCAGCACATGTGAGACATCTGTGCAGACTAATAAATATGATATAGGATTAATGGGAGAGCTGTGCCCTTCTAAAGCAGGTGGTGGATTCTACATATCATGTACTGGGGCCTCTTAAATCACATCAGAATCTTCTTTCCACTGTTAAATTGTGTCCTCCATCTCAGGTGGCTGTGATGGAAATTCAGACACCCAGTGAATGTACAAGACTGTGATTAGGTGCCTTTAATCTGTGATCAGATCAGTCTTGCCTAACTGTGCACTTTTCCTTCTTCCCTTGCTGCACACTCTCACCTCAGTGCTCATTGGGGATCCCTGAGCCAGGAGCTGAGTGCCAGGGCAGTGCAGAGCCCTGGGAATGCAGGAACACAGCTCAGCACAGCACTGCACCCTGTTCACCCTGTGTCCATGCTCATTCCACACCCCCAGGTCCAGCAGGTGTGAGGCAACTTGGCAGGACTCTGCATTCCCAGGGGTGAAGCAGCTCCTGCCCCAAATTCAGGCCAGTGGAAGGTGGGAGTTTTGCTTGCTCCTTTCATACATATTACCATACAAACTCTCTGCCTCCTCCATATAATTTTCAATATTTTTCCAAACAATTTTTGGGAGCTTTTTCATCCTTTTCTGGCTGCCTACACATTGCAGTCACTAACCATGAGCCATCCAGTAATGAAGAGGCTTCTTTTACAAAGATCCTTATTTACTGACTGCTCTTCACTTTCCTTTGAAACTCCAGAGAGGAAGCTCTGCTGAAATCCCTACAGAAAAATCCCCACGAGGCAGAGGATAGAGGTGGGAGAGAAGGGACAGCAGATGTGTTTTGCTATTTCTATTAAATATGTTTCTGTGATTCACAACAGTGAGCTTGTGCCTACATGTGATTGAAGTAAGTTTGCAAACTCTTTGCTCTGGCTGTTGCTCTGCTTCTCCCTTTCATCTTGCTGTTTGTCATATATTCACTTTCTGCCTCTTGTCTTTTTTGACATTTTGACTATCTCAGGGGGGCAGCACTGGCACTTTCACACATCACCATAATAGAAATAAAAGCTTGAAAGATCTAGATCTGAGGCGTGCCTATTCCTGGGGCATTGCAATGAGACATCATGAAAGATGTAGCTTGGCTGGATACTCAGGAGATCACAAGAAACCTGGAACCATAGCTCCTGAGAATAACTGAGTTGATGAAAGCAGACAAACATCTCTGCACTTTTTTTTTTGCTGGTGAAAAATCCTGTCAGAAATTGACATTTTTTCTGTGCATGTGGTTGAGATGAAATTCTGTTTTCCAGTGGGGAAGTAATGTTTTATTTAGGTTTTTTTGATGAATAGCTCTGGCCTGTCTACATTGACACATACTTCACACAATGAAAATAAAAACACTCCAATGAATCCAAAGTCCTAAGGAATTTCAGCTCAGGATGAATTAAAACATGTAGATTTGGGTCAGATCTTCCATCAGTCCAGACTGGCCCAGCTCTGATACAATCAGTAAAACCACATCAGTTTACATTATAAAATATGACACAAAATATCATACTGAGACATACTAAATGCAATTCCTGTCATCAGTGCTGCTGCAGGCATGGTTCAGAGATCACCAGTCACCTTTGCAATTTGCACCTCTGTCAGGTAGCAGAGCAGCTGCTGAGTTAACTGGGACTTAACTGTGTTCTCTCTGTCTCATTGCCAGAATAAAAAATATCCAACTGGTGTCATGCATTGGGAGCAATTTCTTCCTGCTTGCAAATCCCATCTGCAGGAACTGAGGCATTTCCCAAATATTTTATAACCAGGAAATAAATTATATCAAAACTAATCCAATGTATCAAACAATTTTGGATGGCTTTACACGAATATCTGGCTACTAATCTTCAAGTACTTTGGGAGGAAGGAAGAGAGCCCTATTTAGCATGTGCTGATATGTTGTTGTGACAGGTGATGCAGGCAGAACCCCACTCCCAGATGGAAGAGCTTCAGCAGCTGCATCTCCCAGCAGTGCCTGCTGATGCATCCCCACCTCCATCCTCGGAGGCAGCTGGCTCAGGATGCTCAGGATCCAAATCTGCCAAGGCTGGCTGAGACTAAAGGAGGTACAGGATGCTCACACACCTGGCACCCTGCAGCTCTGTCTCCCAGCTGCTGCTGTCACCTCGGGGCTTTAAAAAATGCCTAAAAATAAAATACCCTCACTCTCCAACTGACAGGAGGGATTCAGCTCTTGAGGCATTCCTAAAACATCCCAGCAGCACAGGTGTGGGGTGGCAGCAGGCACTGGTGCTGAGGCAGGCAGCAATCATGGTTAATTTGGGGGGTTGGCAGTCTGATGTTAGGGCTGAAAGAGCAGAGGAAGGAGCCTGAGCTTATCCAACCAGAGACATTCCTCCTGAGCTGTGGAAAAATAATAGCTTGACATTTGTAAGTGTCAATTCCAGAGGGAGGGCTGAGAGGGACAGCAGAACACGTGGGTGACTGCTCTGCTCCACGTGTGCACAGTAATCTCCTAATTCCAGCTACATATGCATTTTCTTCTGATCATAAGGAGTTGAAGAGGACTTGAAGGAACACACCCATCAAGCCCTCCCATCCCTCCTCAGTTTGGTTAATGAGGTCATTAAAAAGATGCATGCATGTCTGGCAAACAGGGTTTGAATTTTTATGCCACAGTGGCAATATCGAAGTGGCCTGAGCACAGAGGAAGGCTACTGGGGAAATGAGACTGCTTGTTATATCTTTGAAAGCAATTTTCACCCCTTTAGCTACTCTGAAGAGACTTGAAAATAACATGTATGTACTGAGGAACAGAACTAGTCCAGAATAACAGTCTGAGAAATCCTTCCTGTCACAGGACAGTGGTTTCCCATTTTCTGCTGAGGTTATCTCCTCTGTCCTGCATCCAGGAACCCCATCCTCAGAGACAGGGATGATGCTGCCAGCCTCTCTCAGACCATGGTCCTTGAGGGCAGCAGTGGGACCTGGTCACACCTTTGTGTCCTGCAGCCTGTACCCCTGTGAGTTGTGTCACCCTGCAGTCAGGAAAGAAAGAAAAAATATCTAGAAAAGCTCTGTATGTTAAAGGAGATCTGCTTATAAATGCTCCAGCTCAGACACTTGTAGAGAGTTGATCTCCTTTTTGTTATTTTTTTCTGGTTATTTTTTAGATGTTTGCTCACTGGGAATAACTTTGTTATGTTTGTCTAGCTCTTGACCTGTTAAATTCCTGAAGCATGGAAATGGGAAGATTCCAGCACTGTGAGTATGCAGGAATCAGCACTTTCTGCAGATTAAATTGTCTGCAATGCCACATTTTGGGTCTACATGGGAACAGGTTTTATCCCTAAGAAAAATCTCATTGTGTGGGTAGAAGCAATGCAAGCTGCAGGCACATGCTGAGGCTGTGTGTGTGTGTGTCTGGGCAGTGTTTTTTTTATTCACTCTTTTCTTTTCTCAGCTGTCAGCAGCAAAGGTCATGGCATAAAAGAACACACCTGCAGAAGCTGCCACTTACACCTCTGACACTCAGACCCCCCTTCCTGCCCTTTCCAGCCTGCAGCCCTTTCCCATCACACAGGAATCCCCCCCAGCTCACAGCCCTCCCCTCCCACACATGTCTAAGAGGACAAGGGGGAGCAGTTTTAAACTAAAGGAGGAGAGATTTAGGTTAGATATTAGGAAGGAATTCTTCCCTGGGAGGGTGGTGAGCCCTGGCACAGGGTGCCCAGAGAAGCTGTGGCTGCCTCTGGATCCCTGGAAGTGTCCAAGGCCAGGCTGGGCAGGGCTTGGAGCAGCCTGGGCTAATGACAACTGTCCCTGCCCATGGCAGGGGATGATCTTTAAACTCCCTTCCAGCTCAAACCATTCTGCAATTCTATAATGAAATAATCCCCCCTGTGTGCACAGAGGTGAAGCACATGGGTATTTGAACTGTGTCTGCTCTTATTTGGTGAATTAGAATTTACTTTAGCTTTCTGCTGGGAAATGAATTTGTGTCATCCTGCCCTGGAGCCACGTTAAGTGCCCAGGAGCTCTGACATTGCTGCTGTGCATTCAGCTGATGCATGAGTCACTGCCAGCCCTTGACTCAGAGTTTTCCTCCTTGGCAGCTGGAAAACAAGCACGAGGGGAGAGGAGAAAGAGAGGTAAAGGTGGAATCTCTGTGCTTCTTTCAGAACTGAAATTAAAACTGTGCTTTTCTCAAAGGACAATGATCCCTCCACCTACATTCTCTTTCCAAAATTTCTGTAGCTCAAAGGATGTTCTGCCTCTCTCCTTCACTTCAGAAATGGAAGAAACAATCATGACAAAAGTCAAGCCCAATTGATAGATTTCCACAAATATTTTGCCTTGTTTTCTGAATTGGCTTACTGGTATCTCCAAATCACTAAATTGAGGTGGTGATCATAGGGTTTGTTTCAAAGTCTTGAACTAGGTTTTATTTTACATCACATTCAGGTGTTTAATCTGTGACTTGAACCATTCCCTTGTATTACATGTTTGTCACCCATTAGGATGTGTTTGTGCAGTTCCCAGAGCAGAAGTACCCTGACCTTCACTGAGTCCCCAGAAGCTGCAGTTGGAGACCAGTCAGATCTGATAATCAGATTATTATTTCCATATTATCCCTCCTTCACTGAAACTGTTATTCTGGCATATTCAGTAGCTTCAAAGCTACCCTGATTAAATTCTTATCTGGATAAAAAGCTGATATTTGTGTGATGAGCACACATTAATATAGATGAAGACACTCTGTTCAGGTGTACACATTGAACTTCCAAGAGGTCACATTCCATTGGGAGTGCCTTGGGGTTAACATCTCCTGACCTTTTTCTTTTGCCTTGGAAGGGGAACAGGAGGCAAAGAGGTTGGTCTTTTAGTCTTTGCTTCTTCTTATTGATAAATGTCCTCTGTATTTCCATACTTGAGAGGAGTGTTCTTTTGCCATGATGAATAGCCCTTTTAGGCCCAGAATCAATTCAGACCTTTTCCATCCCAGCACTTGAAATTCTTGGGAGGATACTCCAATCTCCATAGTCATGCTCATTGCTATGTGTCTGCATCAGCATTAGAACAGAAATCAATCTTGATTTACATTTTGCTCTTGTCCAGGTGCTCAGAGCAGAAGCTTTTCAATGCTTAGTTAGTGGACTTTGCACTAAATAAATTTTTGGAACTTTTGCTAGTCTGGTGACATAAAGTCTGGAAAATGATTACAAACTTTGACATATATCAGCTATGCTCTATGTTAAGGCTGTTCCATCCTTTCCAAATACACTCTGATTCTTGGTATTAGTTGCCTTCCCACTTTTATTCTCTCTTCTTTGTTTCCAAATTGTAATTCTACAGCTGCTTAATGAAATAAACTCTTTCTTTATCAGTTTTTCTTGGCACACACTATAAAAAGGCTCTGAAGTCCTAGTAGAAAGACAAGGAATCATACTAAAAATATTTTTAAGGATAATGTCTTCCCTGTGCCGACAGCCAAAAGTTATTCAAGGCAGTTATTATAGAAAAGAAAATTATTTGAAACCCTGTTCATCCTTGGTATTGCCCAGCCATGTTCAGATTGCTATTCCCAAACAAATCCACTCAGATGTGAAAAATACAGGAAAACATATTCAAGTGATTTCTAATTATATTTAACTGCTATGAATACCTTGAACCTTCTTTGATCTGGAATTATCCTTGCAGAATATGTTGGAATATCTCTGAGTAAAACCATTGATAATGTCAAGGTGCATGAATCAGTCCCTGAATCATTATTAATGGTGCTGGCCCTCAGCCAGGACCTGAAAACTGAGATAATTCTGGGAGCCACCAGCAGAAGGATAGAAATATAAGCAGAAAAAACTCATTTTTGAAGAGTTTGACTCAATTATGGAGAAATACAGCAAAATAGTTCAAACATATATATATATATATATATATATGCAGTTTGATTTATAAGATGTAGAAGAAATAATGCTGAGTCTGAGTCTTCAAAAAGTTTTAAGAAGGTAGAAGCCAGTATAAAAGCTACTAGGCCATTTTTTATGGGATGCATCTTCTCTGAGCTTTAGAGATTAAACTGTGATGATGTGAAAGTCTCTCTGCATCTGCAGACTGGAACCAGAGCATTCTCATGGCTCCAGCTGAAAGGAGACTCATTGTTTCATTGTTTCTTTATAAATAAAGCAAACAGCAGTGCAGAATTTCTCACCAGATCTTTGTTCTCCGAGGTTTTGCAGCCAACATTGTCATGTAATCTGATTAAATGTGGAGGTGTAAATTTCTTTGCTTCTAATGCCTTGTGCCTACAACCTTTAATTTTCATAATTTTTGGTTTTGTAGTGGTTATTTTTAACCTCAGCTGAGAAAGAAGAAAGGAGAAAGCATTGCAAGGGCTACTCAAGAGCTACTACAACAATCTGTCAGGAGCAGTCTGCACTTGATATTCAATGTGCTGCTTCTCCATGGCTTTGGCTTCTGCTGATAGTGCTCCAGAAATGGAGAGGAACAGAGGTACCCAGGGGCAGGATTTAATCCATTCTTCAGGAGGCATCTCAGATGAGACAGATGGTTTAATTGCTGATTTTAATTTTTTTTTCATTGACTGAGGTTAGATGTGATGTGGGATATGTGTGACTGGGAGAGGATAAAGGTGGGAGAGAACAGATGGGATTTGTAAGCAAGCCTTTCCATAATGTGTGAAACTTCTATTCAAAAAAAGTGAAAGAAATTAGTGGACCTCACAACCTGTCTGGTCCTGTCGTGGGCATCATCTCAGCCTCCCCCTCAACTTCATTTTCCTCTGTCCTGATTCCAGAATTTCCTCTTGCCCTCAGTTGCATGACACCCACAGGACATCTTCTTAAACCCTACTGAGAGGGTTGGAGCTCAAAATATTTCAGAAATTGCTGGAAAGGCAACAGTCTCCTGTCTAACAGACTGGAGGAATAGAGGATGCAGTTTTTCATGGAACTTTGTGGATCCCCCCTGGAAAAACGAAATAAATGTCATTCATTCTTTGAACTGCCACATGGCCTTTCCTCATTGGCAATTTTCCTTCCTCCCCTTGCCCTGAGACCTATGGTAACTCTACTCCCTTCTAATTTTCTTGTCTTCCTGATTAATTCCCATGTGTAAAGCCAAAAAAGTAGGTTATTGCCTTATTTTTTCTTTAAAACGTGAGGTTTGTTTACTGTTAAAAATAAAGAAATTACAGTGGCTTGAGCTACAGTTAAATATTCCTAGTTTTGAACTTATCATCTAAAATAAGTTGAGGGGGAAGAACCTGAGAGGGAAAATAACTCTTTTAACAGTAATCAAACAATATTGAATAATCTGTTTTGTTAGTGGGAAGAAGAGTCCTTAAATCTTAGACCTTTACAATTAGATCCTAAAAGAAGTCAGCTTCAAGGCACGTGGCTTGATCCCATGAGATGCTGTTAAGGTGTTGTTGATGGGCAATGGGAACATGGGAATGAGGAACTGGACAAAACTCGAATTTTGGTTCAAGTTTACCTGGACAAGGATAATGGTGTTTGGAGATATTAGGACATGGGCAACTGTTGGTGATCTCATCTTTCCTCTGGCTGAGGGTTTAAGGGGCTGATTAGGTAAAGCAGCCCTTTAAAGTCAGGTCTGTACAACACACCAGCATGAGCTTAGGAAATTTGTCACTCAAGGGCTTTGAGGAGCAATTGTGACAGGACACAGAGCTGGCAGTTCAGAGCCAGATTATTCTTTGGGTTATAGAGGAATCAAAACTGCTTCTGTAGATTGAAAGGGAGCAGCAATTTAATGTCTTTTTGAAAGATTTGTGCCTTTTAAAATTCTTTCTTTGAAAGTCTCCATTGCTATTTAATCAGCAGTTATTAAATATGTTCCAGAAGACTTGCTGAAGGCTGAATATTGGTTTCTTCTCCCTTTTCTGCAATAAATGACTGAAACATAATAATTTGAAAGTTTGCTTTAGTGACAGCATCTCATTGAGAAGAATGATCTGCATATAATGTCCCAAGAAAAGAGAAGAGGAGGCTGAAGGAACTGACAAACCAATGCATTTTCTGCATTCCTCAGTTTGTGCACTTTTGTCTCTGGTGTTTGTTGTTGTTGTTGTCTTTTTTCTTTTTTTTTTTTTCTCTTTTGTTTTGAGGTTTTAGCTAAAAAACTGGTTGGGGTTTCTTGAGGTTTGAGATGCTTCAGTTTAACAATTTAAACATCAGATGAATTAAAGGAGTTGTTTTGCTCCAGTGTTCAGCAGACAAGGACCTCAGTGTTGTTACATGTGCAGTTAAATGAGATTATTCCCATGTCAATGATGACTTAACTACACTGGAATGTCTTACCCTCTTGTATCAGTGGGACACACTGTAACAGGAAGACAAGACAATTCCTCTGAGATAAGAGAAATCCATGGAAAAATCTCTGTCCCAATGAACTACAAATTCCCTGAAGCAGAGATGCCCACTCCCAGCTAAGAAGACAGTGTCCCTTTTAGGACAAATGAGGTGAAAATGAAATTTAAATATAGATGGCCAAAATTTTTAATAAGATCCTGAAAGGGCATGCTACAGGCTACCTCACATTGATTATCCTTGAGGCTCATGAAAAACTTGAAGACACCTTCATTTTGTCTCAGTACACAAGGGAAAAATGTTTTCACATCTCAAACAATGTGTGAGCTGAAGAAAGTCACTTCTGCAGAGAATCTCAAAAGGCAAATGCACTCCTGGAACATAAAGCATTGGCTCTCTAGTGTGAAACAGTGTCATATACAGCTGATAGAACCAAACACTTCATGTAACATTTATACAACATAAACATTAGATATTCACAGTGTGGATGTGTGCTGATCACCTCACATCTCAGCTAATAAGCCAAGGATCTCTTCACAGTCGATGGGAAGAAAAAGAGACATTTTTAGGGCACAATTAATTTGCCATATTTTGCAATGTGCTTTAAAGTGAGATGAAGTGCCTAGCTGTCTCTGGTGGGCTTGTGGAAACCTATGGGGGCTCACACAAGTGTGCAAATCTACATTGCAAAAGTCTACAGTCGGTCTGAAAAATCACCTTCTGTGCCTATAACAGAGAGGAGTGCCAAGTTCTAAAGAAAGCCTGTAACTATTTTTACTTTATTTTATAAGGGAAGCTTCTCTTAATGAGTTCCCTTTTCATATCTAATCCCCCAGCTTCTTGTTTGGGAAGATTTCTTTAGATAGACTCTTGTATCATTAATGTTCTGGTGTAGGACTGCTTTTTTACAAGGTCTCCAGCTATCATTAGTGCAGATATCCTTCATCTATAATGCACTTGCAGTGGTTCCCATGGGTCCTTGCTTCTCTGTTACTTTCTCATTTGTTCATCTCCCTGGGCACTGGGTTAGGCTGGGAAACCTCCATTTCCTGCTGCCAGCGTGGATTTTGGCTGGTGGCACTTTGTCAGGTCTTTCCCTTGGGGTCTGTGCTCTGCAGCCTGTGAGCTGGCTGTTCTGTGGTGTGCTCTGAGCCTTATTTGCACTAAAGGCAGCTGTACCCCCTTTTCTTTGTTAATGCAAGGGTGATAAGTGAGCCTTGGCTCAGCCTGAGTTTGAGTAGCTGGTACTGGGGCACATCCAGGACACCCCAGTCCATTAGTATATGTGATTTACAGCTGAATATACTCTGTGAGCTAAAAAGCAATGTCCTTTAGACCACCTGAAAAGAGGATGGATGGCAAGCTGGAGACTCAGAGTGGGTTTGATTTGCTTAAACACGTGAGGTTAGTGCCTGTCCAGGTGCTCCCAGCTACCTGAGGTATCCTCATACTGGCAGGACCCAGGAATGTCCAAAGAGGCATCCTAAGGCAGGTGGGTCACTCCAAGGTATCCAAAGTGGCACCAGGCACACACTGAAGCCTTCCTTTGCTCTGTGTCCAGGTTTCTTTCACTAGTCCATCAAGGCTCATGTCACTGCTTGCTCTTGTGTATCCCAGCCTTTCCAGCACCAGAAATAAAGCTTTATTCCTTGGACATGGCCCCAGTGGGCTGACAGAGCACTTCAAGGCCCTTTCTGCCAGCTAGTGCCAACGCCACGATTCATGGAATGCACTTCTCACTTTATTTGGAAGAGTCCTGGCTCTCAGCAGAAGTCAGGCCAGGACACTGGTGGTGTGGGACAGGGACAGCCCCCAGCCTGGGGCAGAGGGGTCTGACCTAGGCTGGATCTTCAAGCACAGCAACAATTGACCAACACAGTCCTCACAGCAGTGTATTTCACTGGCTTATTTTAGCCTATTTGCCCATTTGCTTTATTTGACCCATTCTATTCTATTTAGCTTCTTGATAATACTGTGTTTTCCTCAGAAACCTTTTCCAAATACAGTCTGCTGTCTGGTGATAGTGCAGTTACAGTACATCCTGTGGCCATACTGTTTTAATTAGAGATGAAAAAAATGCATGTTCCTTTAGTCAAACATTTCTGGTATAACAGAATGGTGACACAGGGCCTGGCATAATAAAAAGGGTGACATTTTTGGTATGTTTTTTATAGCTTGTCTTTTCTGCTGCTGGTTCAGGAACAGGTATCAACTAGAGAGACAAATAATGTCCATGCAGTGTCTGAATACTAACGTGTTTGAACTGACAAATGAAAGCTAAGCCTCCTCAGAAGCCACACTACAAGCACAAAGGGACATGTTGTGGCTCACCCCGTGTGCTTGCAGTGCAGTGAGACACTCAGTGTGCTTTCAGTGTGCATAATTAATAGCAATGACAAGGAAGTACATGAGTAGTACTAAAAATAATAAAAGGCCCAGGTTGTTCAGAGCTCAAAGTTGAGCTGTTTCAATCCTGTTGTCTTTGAGAGGAATCCTGAGAGACCTCAAGACTTTTATTTTTTTTTCCTTAAGAGAAAGATTTCCTCCAATATTTGCTTTTTTAGATTCATTGCTGTTGGTGGGAAGGGAGATGAGAACATCAGATGGGCTTTGGGGAGAGTGGACAGAGGAGCAGGAGGCAGGCTGGGAAGCTGAGTAGAGTCTGGAAGCAATCTGGGGATATTTTAATATGATTGTGTTGTTGCAATCCAGGAGGCACAGGTAGAGAAGCTGAGACAGGGACAACTCTCCACCAGCAGGTCCAGGAAATGAGGAAATGAATTATTTAGTGCTGAGTTGCCACCTTTGTGTGCTACAGGGGTGGAGAAAGGACAGAGATGTGGGAGAAGATGTGTGAAGTGGATGGCAGTAGATATAAATGCTTTTGCTCTGCTCATGGCTGGAGCATGAAGCCATTAGAGGCAGAATTGAAAACCTGCCTCTGTTCCCTGGCTGCAGAATCCCAGGAAAAGCCACTCCAGCTTTGAAAGGAAGATCTGTCAGAAATCTGCTGGACAAGCTGGAGCCCTTCTCCAGTGAGAGGAAATAAATAAACCCTGTCTGAGTGGTACTGGCCTGCTTTGGGTCCTGCCCTGGGGTGAGAAACCCTGGAAGGAAACTGGTCCTGCTGCTGCCACGTGGCTGGAGCTCAGGTTACCTCCTTTAAACTCCCCTGGAAAATAACAACACTGGATGATGATTTTGTTCTTGGAAAATCCAATTTTTGGAAATGTTTGTAAGAGCTGATTACAGCTTTGCCTCACTTAACACCCACAGGTTTCTTCTGGCCACCCCACCAAGTGAGAGCAATATTCACAAATATGGGTGAAACTCTGGACTGGCTGTCTTTAGAGATGGAAATATTGATTGAAGATTGCAGATCAAAGGCTGAGGGGAGAACACTCCTCACTGAATTTAGGAAGTTCATATTTTGCTCCCTAGGGAAAAGGCTGCCAATCCTAATTTATCTGCTATTTAATTCTTACTGATCTTAATTTTTTATGACAAACATATTCATTTAATTGTGTCACCTCTGGCTTTTGTGTATGTCACAAAAAAGAACTTTTCAGTTTAACAGTGGGTAACAAAGAAATGAGAGTTCTGAGTGATAATGCCAGGGTAGCTTGCAAAGACACTGACTGTGGGAGGTGATGCTTTATTTTGGGGTGAAATTACACAAGGTAGGAGCATAGGCTTGTAGTTTTAGAGAGAATTCCTTTCCAAAGAGGATTGTGGCTTTAGCATGGAATTTAGCTAAGCTGCTCCAAGCCTTTACATAGTTTTCTAAACTCAAGAATATTTGCTTTCAAAAAAAAAAAAACGGGCAATAATAACTCTGGAGATTAATTGCTTGGTAATATGCACTGGCATATAGTGATAGCATCTGTGTCTAATGGAAATACAATGGAAATGGGCCTTTGCAGATGAGTTCATCTAAAACAAACAACTAGAAAACAATCTGGATTCCTGGCCAAGGCCAGGAGAAGAAATGAAAATTAATGCAGGGAGAGATTATCCCACATGCTGCCTCTGCTGTAAATGTCCTGCAGCAGCATTTTTCCTCACAACACAGTGATTTTCCAGCAAAAAACTGCATGTCTTGGGACATACAGGGGATGTAATTCAAACTATTAAATAAACATGTAGTGTATAAGACATTGTAATGCATGACTGAGCACTGACTTGCTGGGAAAAAAAATTACAGAGACACAGCCACAAAAACCTTATCAGGTTCAAGAGATGTGCCCAGTAAGAGTAGATGCAGGTGGAGATTTTGAAGCTGACAATGGTCACCTGAACACCTGTGAAGCTCAATAAATAAATAAATGACTCCTTGAGAGACAGAGGTTGCCAGACCAGAGGTTTAGGTGGGCTGGGACAACAGCTCTGGCCAAGGAACACAAACTGGTTTTTCAGCAGGACATGATGCACCAGCATTCCTGGTGCCCCTTTTATGGTGGAACATGACAAACCTGCCCAGTTTCGGAATTTATTTATTTTTTTTTTAGAAACTCTGCTTTGCCACACTCCACCACAATTTGCAAAGCAAATTATCAAGCCTTTTAAATGTTAAAACAACACATTCTGCCCTGGTGTTCTGTCTACAACATTCTGTTTTCAGGTATATTGAGAAAACATAATGAAGGCTGTAGTCAAACAATCACAGGAATGTCTGTCATGTTTTAAGAGGTTGATTCCTGTGGTGGTTCTTCCACAGTTCTCAGCTGAGGTTGTGCCTAGCACTGGTGAAAGGAACCTCGTGGCTGCTCCTCAGGATTCACAGTGCAAAGGCAGCATAGCTGCCTCCAAAAACTGCCTAATTTTCAACCTCCGCTTTTTATTCAGAATTTTGAGAATTTTTTAATTCCAAGGATGAACCTACTTAAGGACCTGGCTTGTGTGTGTTGAAATTTTGCTCCATCCAGGAGAGCAAGGTGAATTTGTGGGATGCACTGCCAAGCCATGCTGAATAAAGTTCCTTCTCTGGGCTCAGAGCAGGAGAGACTGGAACCCCCAAAACTCAACATTTAGCCTGGGATTCACAGAGGATGAGCAGAGGACTTTGGAAAAAGCATGCCAAATGTTAATGAATACCTACAGAGCTCAGACTAATATTGTCATCCTTCTTATTTTCTGACTTTCTGAATTAAATTAGAATTCAGATCATGTGTTACCCTGGAGTGACAGAGTTCCTGGTTTTGCTGGACTCACTCCATGCTTCTCCACGTTGTTCCAGACTCTCAGGAGCAATATATCTATTTTACTGTTAATAAAAGAGAAAGATTGCATCATTGTCCTGTCCAGTGAGATGGAATTATAAGTCCTGTTAATCAGCCACCAGATCAGTGTTTTACAGTGCATGTGTTTTTGTAGTTGATCAAAACAAGTAAGTAAACAGCAAAGAAAGAAAGAAAGAAAGAAAGAAAGAAAGAAAGAAAGAAGCAGAACTTATAAAAATGAGCTTTATTTAATTTGCTTTTTAAAAGTTTTAAAGTCACACTGGGAAATGATGACACTTGTTGTGAGGTGGTGAAGACAGAAGGTAATGTATGATATAATTTTCCTTATTCTGCCTCACTCTGCCTTCTTGGTGAGGTAGGAGGAAAGGCTTTAAAGCAGAAAAAAATAGAAACATAAAGCATCAGATTCAAAGAGATTTTCAGGATCACAGTGTCAAACCCTGAGGTACCCCCAGCAGCCACAGTCAAAACCTAGCAAGATTAATCTTTAAATTTGCCTGTTTCTTGACTCTTTAATCCACATGCACAATTCTGGGATGCTGTCCCAAGCCCTCATTCTTAGGAACCTGCTGTTTATTTCCATCCCAAAAACATCTACTGCCCAGTTCACTCACTGGGAAGGTGTCTGGGAGATCCATCTGTGAGTTATTTTTCCAGAAGGAAGACCTTGCCAGAAATGTTTTATGAGGAATCAGGTCCTTGTCAGAAGATGGGTGGGCTCTGAGTAATTAAAAAGGCCAGTAATTAAAAAGGCCAGCAGAGAAGCAGATGGATGCTCTTGGTGAGCTCCCCCTGTGCTGAGGTGAGCTGGGACATGCTGATGTTACCCAGAAGAGCAAGAGCCCCCCCAGATCCCTTTATTCTCAGTAAATCTTCTGCAATTATTTCCTGTGCAGGAGCAGGAGTTCAAGGGAGAGAGGAGCTGATGAATGGCAGAGCCAACAATAATCTGATTTTGCAGCACTGTGGGTCGTTTGGGTTAATGAACTGACTCCTGCTCACAGGCAACCCCACAGACCTGCAAGGGCAATTTGATGATTTGGCTTATTCACAAGTCCCCTGCTGTTTGTACAGGGTTTTTTTAAACATGGATGTCATCTGTTGGTCTTTGCAATCTGTGTTTAATAATGGGGATTATGGGCTATTTTTTCCCACCTCATTTGCTGATACCTTCTGCTTTCATTGCAATGGTTGTTTCTCCTTTGCTTTCCCCCACTTCTGTCTTCCTCCTTTTCATGCAATAAAAAGACAAAAAAAGAAATAAATCTCATTGGGGATTATCTTTGTGTTTGACTGAGAAGCTGTGTGTGTTTTTCATAGTTTAGCTTGAATATCTTGAATATGAAAAACAGCAGCTTGGTTTCACCCTGGAATTTCAAATATGTATATTTTAAAATATGACTAAAGCTAAACTACACAACATTTTTTGTGATGCACAGGAGAGACTGTGAACTGTTCCACTAAAAATAGTTGAACTTTCTGTATCAACACTGCTTTTTATTGAAAATCATGGTGGAGTTAAAATTGCATTGTGACAAGCAAGCTGTTTTTCCATTAAAGAATATAAAACACACTATCTTTTTGAAAAAAAGCTATTATTTTGTTAGTTTATGTTTGGTTTTGGGACACCAAAAATGCAAAAAAAATTGTACCTAAACAAACTTGGTTTTTGGTTTTGTTTTGTACTTTTTTTTCCTTTCTATTTTAGAAAAATGTCAGATTTCTTTATCTATAAAAGGCATGTAGACATAGGATAAGGGAGAATGGCTTCAAGTGGACAGAGGAGCTTAAGTTAGGAAGGAATTGTTATAATATTACTGTTATAATATTAGGAAGGAACTGTGCCCTGTGAGGGTGCTGAGGCCCTGGCACAGGGTGCCCAGAGAAGCTGTGGCTGCCCCTGGATCCCTGGAAGTGTCCAAGGCCAGGCTGGATGGGGCTTGGATCAACCTGGGACAGTGGAAGGTGTCACTGCCCATGGCAGGGGGTGGGACAAGGCTGTCTGTGGGGTCCCTTCCAACCCAAACCACTCTGTGGTTCTCTCATTCTAAATCTATTTCAAAAAGATTCACTTTAAAACTAAGTAAATGGAAGTGCAAAGGTGGTATCTGCACCACTTGATTATTGGCTTGTCTTCATTTTCTTCTGTCTTCACTCAGAGCCAGGATTAAAACACACGAAGGAGATGAATTTTCTTGTGTTTGGGCTCAGCTGTTTATTAAATCTTATCTAAAGTACAGAGAGTTCTGCAACACCTCTAGCTACCAGCTAAAAGCGAGCAAAATGGAGGTGAAACTAGTTAGTTACAAGGTCTCTTAAAGCTAAACAGTCCAATAGAGAATTAACACCTATATTATTTATACTTTTGACCCAATAACCAAACTCCTGTGACCCTCAGTGCAGCACTGACTGTCCAGCCAGAAACCACTACCTGAAATCATGAAGAAGAAGGAAGAAGAAGACAGAAAGGAGACAACACCTAAAATTCTCTATTTTGTCCCATATATATTATTATATTCTAAAACACTCAAATTCAAAACCCTTCACCATGTGAAATCACACACTTCTATTTTAACTACACACTTGTGATTTTAACTCCATCACTCAAATTTGGGAGCCTTCTCCAAGGCCTCAGGTGAAAAGCAGTGTTCTCCAGGGGGACAGTGCCAGAAAGCACAGAAACTTCAAAAATCCCAGGTTTCTGGGATACAACATGGAAGCAAAAAAACAAATTAACACTCTTTATTTCTCTCCTTCAAATATTGCTTTCATGGAAAAAACCCCAACAACCCCAAGAGATTTAAAGGCAAAGCATTTTGCTGAAAGCTGTTGATACTGAAAAATACCTAAACCAACCATTAGAGACTCAGAAATCCATACTCCTTAAAACTAAGATTTATATAAAATCTGGAGTACACCAGTATCTTGGGATGTCTTGGAGAGGGAGGAGGGAAATTTTTCCGTAGGAGTATAAATTTCTAAAAACTGTCGTGGGCAAAGTGCTTTAGAGAGCCCCACAGACAAGAGCCTCAGATCAGATCAGGCCTGCAGTCAGTGGAAGAGTTCCTGTTGATGCTGCTGGTTTCTGGATCAGGAATAAAGCTGATTTTCTGTCCTTCTGCCTCACCAGGCAGGTTGAGTTATGTGTGCTGTGGGAGCAGAGTGGGATTTCACCTGAGCAGACACAGGGCTCAGCCTCTGAACACCAGCCTGCCAAAGGCTCCCTGATGCAGCAAGGGTTTTGGAGGTGTGATTCATCCCACGCCAAAGAAGGTCAATTGTGACATTTCCTCAAAGTGCCCATTATTCTCCAGGCAGGTGCCCAGCTCCTTTAGAGGCAGTTTGAGAGCAGGGGTTGAGCCTGGTGAGGTGAATCAGACCCTCTGAATTTTTAGAGCATTGCACACTGCAGGGTGACCTGGGACACAAGCTGGGGACAGGTTAGGTCATGTATCAGATGCAGAAAACCTGCCTTGACTACCCAGGGCCCAGAGCACCTCAGTTTCACCTTTCCTGGGTGAGCCACTCCAATAAATCTCACGTTTTGCTGCTGCAGGGGATCATATTCCCTCGCTGTGTTGTTGTGTACAGCACATCAGCCTCATCTCTTTTTGCACTTGAGGAAGCCCCTCAGTGAAGTTCATTTAGTTGCAAACACTGCACATGGGCTAAAAAATTAACTGCATCTGGAGAAAATCCTCTGGGTCTTCTAACACTGTGCTTCCTCAGCCTTTGAAATCCCTAAATATCACACTGCCAGAGTGTGTTGAGAAGAGCAGCTCTGTACATGTCCCTTGTTTTGGCATCCTTTCCCTAACCAGGCACTGCTGGATGTTGTGAAGACATTTTTTCTTCTCAATTGATCCTTAATTCAGCTTTGCTGGGCTCTGTGGGTATTGTGCCATCCAAGGGGTGCAGAGAGTGGAGTGCAGTTTGGGGGGAAATCTGACAAACCCCACACAACAAGAAGTGACAGATTAGGAAAAGCAACCCTGTTCAGACAGATAAAATGTCACTCTGTGTGCAGGTGACACTTTCACATTATCAGCAGATGACAGCACTGCAGCCTAAGACCTTTGACAAGCTTTTATCATAGGTCAGCAAGGGCAGAGAGCAGAATGTGCATGCAGAGTTTTTGGGAAATAATGCAAATCTAAACTGCCTGAGCACCAGAGGTCTTTGTATGACAAATAGTGTTTTATGCTGAAGTGATCACATTTCGCTTGGGGGAATTGCCAACACATTTCTTATTTAAGTAAAATCGACAATTTTCATCTAATTTTCTGATTCAAAACCATACATTTTTAAAAGATCCAAGACCACATTCATTACCGTCCTTCCACTTAAATAATTTTTGGCAGGTTGGTCTCTAAGTTTTAAATAAGCCAAAATTAGCTACAGATATGTAGAGCTCTGTGCTCCTATTCTTGAAGTAAAATCTGTGAAACTAATTGAGTGAAACTCTTTAATGAGACAAACCTCATTAAGATGGTAATTCTCCCCTGCACACTGTATCCTTTTACTCTTTCTGAATATTTAGCTAGCGTTACCAAAGATTTAGAGAAACATTCTGTAAAGCTTATTTGTCAGAGCACAAAATAAGAATAAAACCTGACAACAATTCATATAGCCAGCTAATGAAAAAACTGGCCATGAATCAAATATATAGATTAAGTTTGAGAGGCTTTGATATGCCCTGTGGTGGCTGAGACAGGACCAGAGCTGGCAGATACACCACAAGCACCTATGGAGACTCTGGGATGATGACCTGGTATAACATGGTGGGGAATTTTGGTGCTCTGTGTTTAGAAACCTTTAAAAAGGCAAATATGGAAATTAAGTTAATATGTACAGGATTATTTTCTCAGAGTTTAGAAGAAAAGAACCCCAAATAATCCAATCAGTGTTTGGGTAGGCACAGTATCCAAAGACTTCCTCAAAAGATTGTCAGGCAGAGTTTTTACTGAACATAACTGGAAGAAACAATGGCTAAAGTGCCTCTACACACAAAAAACTCTTTTACAAAACACAGTGGGATTCACCTAGGCTCTTGTTCAAGTGAGTCACTGAATTTTTCTCCAGTGGAAAGACATAGCACGCAGCAAAACTTGCTTTAATTATGTGTGTACCTCCTAGGAGGCTGAAATGGAGACCAGCCCCTCCCCAGCACCCTGCAAGTCCCCAAGGCAGCTGAGCTATCCACCCCTGAGTGAAGGAAGGAGGTTAAAAGCCTGAATTCATTGCAAGTGCTGGAATGCTCCTTCTTTCCAGCTTTTATGGGAGCCACAGGGACTATCACCTTCTCTTTTGGGTGTTTCCCATTGGCATCTCAGCAGTTTGTGTGCCAGCAATGGTGACATTCCCCCATCCCTCCCCATCTCTGCCTCCTCTCCAGAGCCCCCCATCTCTAAGGGCTGTTGTACATTCCTTTGCCCCACCTTGGATCTGCCCTGTTCCTTTGGAAACATCTCTGTGTGCCTTCCCTCCAAGCACTAACCTTGTTTGCCCTCACATGTGGAGAAAAATATGGCAGGAAAAGGCTGAAGGAGCTTTGCAGGCTGCAGGGAGACCCCACTGCCCCATTTTGGGCACAAGGCAGGGTCCAGGGGCTGGCACAGTGGTGTCTGACATCCCTGGAGCTGCCTGAAGTCCTCTCTGCAGGGAGCTAGGGAACAAGGCAGCTGCCTGTGTATTTTCAGGACTTTTTGTTCCCAGTCCTTGCCTCCAGCTGCTGTGCTGAGCTGCATCTCTGGGGTACCACAGCAAGAGGAGACACCCTGGGAGGGTGAATTGCACAAGCCCAGCCCCTGCTTTAACTCACTCAGTGGCTTTTCTATTCCTTTCCTGCATTCAGACTGTCTCAACAACTGACAGCCTCCCTATATTTCCAGACAACAAATATATTTAGAATCATAGAGTTATTAAAGTTGAAAAGACCTGCAAGGTCATCAAGTCCAGCCTTCAACTGAATATGACCTTACCCACTAAACCATATCACAAAGTGCCCTGTCTGCTTGTTTTTTGAACTCTTCAGGGATGATGACTCCACCACTTTGCCAGGCAGCCTGTTCCAATAACCATTGTTTCAGTGAAGAATTTTTTTCCTAATATCCAGCCTGAACCTCCCTATTTATCTGAATTCAGTATCACCTTCATGCCCTTCTCCAGTGCTCCCTCCTTTCTCCTCACTTCAACGAGCAACATTTAAAAAACATTAAAATTTTAAAAGCAAGGAGATTACCAGACAAATAAAACACCACCTTTTGAAAAGCCTGGCTCTGTCCTTTCCACAGATGCCATCGCCTTTGTATGGTAACAGATAGGGTTCCCTGACGTTTGAATTTGTCTCAGAAACACCCAGGAGAAATAGCAGAGTGAGTTAGGAGGAGGCTGGAGCCCATCAGGGTGTGATGGTGGCCACACTGACCTGGCTGGCAGATCCTGTCAGCCTTGCAGAGTCACTGAGCAGCTCATCCTGCTCAGAGCTGGGCCATGGCAGGGCTGCAGCTCAGCTCAGGAAGGGAGGGCAGATGAGTGAGCATGGCAGAGTACATGTGGAAATGTCAGCACAGCACCTCAGCCAATACCTTCTGAATCAAGCAGGTGTTTTGCTCCTGTGCTGGAGCACGTCCAGCTGGGCTCATTCTGAGAGCGTGGCTGCACTCTGTGTGTTAATTTGTTCCTGGTCCATCCTTGAGCAGGCAGTGTCTGCTTTGAGACAGGAGATTAATGGTTGCCCAGGGAGAAATGAGAAGATGGAAAAATCAACTCCTGTGGTTACTTATTATTGCTGGATTTAAACAGTTCAAACCCACTGCCCGACACTTTTAAAAAGAATATTCTTTAGGAAGGAATTGTGGATGCCCCATCCCTGGGAGTGTTCAAGGCAAGGCTGCATGGGGGTTGGAGTAATCTGTTTACTGGAAGGTGTCCCGGCTCAGGGCTGGGGCTCAGAACAAGATGATCTTTAGGGTCCCTTCCACCCCAAACCATTCTGTGGCTCCATGGTTCTGTGATGAGCAATGTTAGAGGTGCTTCCAGGACCAGGACCTATGATATGAGACCTGACTATCCAGCAGCTGCAAAGCACTAAATCAGCTTGTCTCACTGAGATCACTGTGCAAACACACGATTTACAGCCTCCTGTAGCAGAATGTCAGCCACATAATTCCTGCTGCTGGATGCTCTGCTGAATGCTTTTGTATTTACAAGAATGCACAGAGAGCTGCAGAACGAGACATGGTTTATTGCCCCGTGTGTGTGCTGTTGTGCACACCAGGGGAATTGGTTTAGTGTGCAATAAGCTGTTAAAAGACTGAGACACTGGTAGCTAATACCCAGAGAACCCAACTGCTTGGGGCTGTAATGTGAGCAGTGGGTCTCATCAGCATTAATGACTTACCCTCTATGCTGCTCTCACATGGAGAGGAAAACATAAGTGTCTGATGAAAAAATCCCTCCATTTTGCTAAATATAATACAATAGAATTGATGTCTTGAGAGGCTACCTAGAACAGACGCTAGACAGAGTTAAAGTAATAAAGCAGGGATTTATTAAAAGGCCTGCAATGGATACACCTTGGGCAGCACGAGAGCCCAGCTGTGACTACACCCAAGATGGACCCTGGGTCACAAGTTCTCACACTTTTATAACTTTTGGTCTATTTCCATACTGGGGTTCATTGTCCAATTCCAGCTCCAGGTTATGCAGTCCCATCCTCCCAGATTCTCTCCTCAATTCTCTGTTGTTTGCACTTTTTGGGCCTGAAGCTGCCGTGGTGTCCTTGGTTCTGGGCTGGAAAAGGATTGTTTTGTGTGACTGAGCTGTGAGGAGAACTTGACCACTGATGTGTTGGGAAGGATGAGAATTTAACAGAGGAGTTTTGCAGATATACAGAAGGTTCTATAGGAATGAAAGCAAGTTTTGATATAGAAGAAAAGAATTGCTGAGCCAGTCTTAGTGGGTAACTAGAAGACAAAGAGCGAGTGGGTTGGAAGGGGCTTTTATGGCTTAGAGCAAAGGATAAATCCACCTCAAACAAAAGATGTTTTACCAAACAAAAGGGTTTTCACAGGCAAACAAGAAAGCCAATGTGGCAAGGAGAGAAAAGATCTCAGAAATTTCCACTGCAGAACAAGTCCCAAAGTTTAACATGTAACTACTAACTCTGATGATTGGATACTCACTAACATAATATGGTAATTTTAGCAGTTTTGATAGGTCATATGTAAATGCAAAAGGTATTGTGTATGATGCTGATTGGTAGTCATGTATTAAGATGCTCTGTAATGAAAAGTATACAATGCATTGTAACCAGAATTAGAGGAGCTTCAGGACACACAGCTTGCCTATAGCCAGCAGCTCTAGGCTCACCCACGACCCTCAACTGCTGCAACCTCCTCTATGCAATAAACAGCATCCTCAGAGCTGCCTGAAAGCCTCTGTCTCTCCAGCAGGCTCTTGCACTAGTGCAGTAAAGAATCTGGAAAATAGGAAAGCTAAAACTTAAAGCATCAGAATTATGACTGAGCTCAACACAATTTTTCCATAATTGTGGAATTTCTCTTTTCCATAATTACTGCAGGTCACACCTGTCAGTGGATTTGTCCAATCTGTTCATACACCTCTGGAAATTAAATGGTGCATTACCCAATTCAGTTGTGGAAAGAAAAAAATTTAGGAGCCTTTTGGCTTTTTGTCCAGACTAGTTAAGTTCATAAAAAATGGGTGGGACTCCTGCAGCTGTCAGCAGTGCAAGTCCTGCCTGCTTAGTTCCTTCTAATAGTTATTAAATATTCAATTTAGGTGCTGGAGGCCAATTGTCTTCTATGTTTGATCTGTCTTGGGTGACAGGGATGTCAGTGCAGCAAAGATTTTGCATTTCCATAAATATGGCACTTGTCAGATCTCATCAGCCTTCTGCAAGGTCGTATGAAAGCTCAGCTCTGCTGTGGTTTGGAGCACTTGTCAAGGAATAATCAAGTTTATGGCTTTGAGACTCCACTCAAATGTGCACAGTTTGAAGGGGTCCTTTTAGAAATGAAATTTTGGTCCTGCTCCTCATTAGGGAGCTCACACACTTCAGGGGATTTAGGTTCATATTCCACTTTGTCAATACAGGTGAACACTAAAATTCATGCATTCGTGTCTCCAGCTGAAACATTTTCAGGAGTTTTCTGAATTTTTCGTATCTCAAGGGTAATTGTCTTTGATTCAGATTGACTATTGCTGCTTACTCATTTATGAAATGTCATCAAATATAAATTAAATTAGACAATAAGGATATATTAGACAGTGAGTATATTCAGTTTCATGAAGATAGAGAAAGATCACATAGGATGGATACTTCCCCTGAGTAATTATGATTCACTAGAAATACATATATGTGGAGTATATATATAATTTAAACATGTTAATATTAATATATCAATATTTATACATAATATTTAAAAATTAATGCAAGAATATAAATACACAGATATTGATTAGAATATTTTCCTCAATTTGTTTGATTAATTACATATTTCAATCTTTTTTTGAGGTTTCTTGTGGCTTATTTCAGCCCTAATAAAAAATCTATGAGCCCTGTAAGTGTCATTTATAGCGCAGAAATCAATTCAGGGAAAAAGATGCTGCTGGCATCAGTGAGGAAGAGAATGGAAGATGAGGGGATATTTGAAGAGATGGTTTAAAGAGAGACAGGAATGTTGTTTACTTGGGCACTCTTGGACTTTGGAAGCAACATAATAGATGGTATAAAACACAGATTAGGAAAAGAAGCAGAAAGGAGTTGAAATGGAGGATTAAGAGAGCAAAAGGAATGGAAAGGGAGCAGATGAATGAAAGCAAAAAGGGAGGTAGTGAAAAGATTAATTAGAGTCTTATAGATGAGAATAAAGAGCAAGGATGTGATGGATATGCAACTCATTTCCTGTCAGAAACAGCTGACAAGCCTAATAGAATGCTTTTGGAAACAAGACATCATCAGTGAAGTTCACTGCTTCTGGATAAATTAAGGAAATAGTCCAGGAATGTTCAAAAAACACTTAAATGTGAATAAGAAGTTCACTAAAACCTCCCAATAAAATTAGTGGCTGATAGTATTTATTTTTATTTAAAATTAGATCCCTCTCTAACATAATGTTGAGTTTGGATTGATTGTTTTTTTTTCTTTCCTCACAGAAGTAGTCAGGTTTTTCCTTGAAAATCTGATAGCCAATGTTCCCCAAATTCTTTCTCTCTTCCCGTGTCAGTTTTTGAACATTAGTATCTCATTTGGGATTACTTCAGTCATTTTTATTAAACAGTTTCTGAAGGAAAAAAATGGAACACCATTGACTTCAGAGAATGAAGTACAGACTAATCTTTATTTTTTAGCATTATGCAAGCCTTTACTCCCCGTGTTGCACAAAGGACAGGGATTAGAGTCAGCCTTCCACAGATTTGGCTGAGAAAGGATTTTTTTCTTGTGTGAAATTTTCCCTGTTTTTTTCCTAAAACTGAAATAATTTAACTTGTTATATTTTAAAATATTCTCCCTCTCACAAAATAAAACTGTAGGTCAAAGAGAGACCATCTAAATGATCTAAATGATCAAACTTAGCACTTTATTCATGCAGGAAGAAACCTGATTCCACTCCCTGCCATGGCAGGGAAAAAACCAACAATGTAAACCTTTGGAAGTTTCTCAGTAGAAAATATGCTAGCTTTGTTCTTCTGGTTCTTTTTGCAATTTATAAATACAGAGCAGAACCTGAAGATACTGAAAGAAATAGGAAGATATTTTAAAATTTGCTGCATCTTTAATAATTGTTTTGATTTTTATTAATCATAATAGTAGTGTTTTCATGCTACTTAAGCTTTCAAAGCTAATACCTAGAAAAGCCTGTTTGTAATTTCACCAAATAATAAGTTGTAGATCAATCAATCCTAAATTAATAACAATGACAAATGGCCCTGGCACTGCTCTAGAACATTAAAGGGAGCAACTCAAACACCAGTTATATCATCAAGAATCCCTGGAAGATCTGCACCACTCTGATCACAACTGTGTCGTTTTTCTTGTCACTGTCAAAAACAAAGCAAAGTAAAATATGAAGTTTTAATTAAAAATCTGAGTACAATCAAAGGGATTTCTACAGCTCAAGGCTCATCAAGCATTTTAAGACTTAGGTCAAAGCCACACTAAACAAAAACAAAAACAAAAACAAAAACAAAAACAAAAACAAAAACAAAAACAAAAACAAAAACAAAACCAAAACCAATTTTATTAAATAGAAATTTCTAAATTCAGGGGGACAATATAAAACTGAAGCATTTTCATGTAGAGAGCTCAGACTAAATCTTGATGCTGCCATGTCCTGATTTTTCTCCTCCTTTAGCTCATCAGCCCATTTCTATAAGATCTTTGCTGAAGCATGTAGCAAACAACACCATAATTATAATTTTGTAAATTATGTGTGGTTAACAGAACTATATTTTCTTCCAATTCCTTGTTGTGGAAATTAATAATTTCTTTCATGAAGATACGTAAGCCTTGAAGCCTATCTGCAAACTGAAGCTCACTGACAGCACCACCAGATGATTTACAAAATCAAGTGCCTAATTACACGTTCTCATAAATATTCATTCTCGTGCTCGCAGTTATGGAGGAGAGAAAGTGAACATGTTGATTAATCAATTGATAGTATCTGATTCATCTGGCTATACAAGTGGGAAAGAAAAGGCAGCAGAGCAATTTCCAGCAAATCTCAGCTCCAGCAGATTGTACTGCTTAGGAATGTTAACATGAAATGAAAAATTAATAAGTGCTAAAAATTAAAGGGTGCGTGAGAGCAAAGGGGAATGCAGGCAAAGTGAGATTTTCCACATCTGTCGGCCCTGTTGCTTAATTCAGGTGATAGTATAAAATTCATGCTTCTCTTACTGAAGTTCATCAAATTTGCCTTTTTAAGCTTTGCCAAACTTGAGACATTGTGGCTAAATGGTCTGATTCAAGCTGCTTTTTTATTTGGCCATAGGAAAAATGGCTAAGCCTTTTCCACAAATGCAAATAGTAAGAAATAATTGTTTTATCTGCTTTAACAAAACATGAGGAAATTAAAAAAACCTCTCAGTGCTAATGGTTGTTAAATCCAGAGAAGCACAATGCCTGCCAGTTTTGGATGAGAGGTCTGTTCTGGAAAGGGTGGGGAAGCACAGTGGATTTGTGTGCATTATAAATCTTTGCAAAATTGTGTTTCACTTTAAAAACTTGCTATGTCTTGGCAGATTGAGCATCAGGACAACACCCTGGAACACCTGCACCTCCCCTGGTCTGCAGTCTGGGTCAGTTTTTGGGACATGATTACACTGCCCTGTAGTGTCTGGACAGAGAACCACAGAAATCCCCTCCAGCAGATATGAATTTTGGTGACCTCTCTCCAGAGACTCTCCACAGCCTTTGGAAAATTGTTTCCTAGTTAGGCACCTCAGCTGTGCTGAGCTCCTGCTGAACTGAGAGAGGCAGGTCTGGCTGAGGAACAGGCTCCAGGGGTTTATTCCCATAGAGATGGGAAAGCAGGGCAGGGATGGGGAAAAGGATTTGTCTGGAGCCAGACACAAAGGTAGGAGAACAGCACAACTCCCTGCTCCCTCTGTTCCCCATCAGCAAGACCCCAGGGCTCATTTGGGGTCACCTCCTGCCAAATACCCCTTGCTGTGCTCGAATGAATCCCCTCCTGAGCTCATGGCTTTGTGGCTGTCCATCCCCTCACTCCTTTGATTATGCTGCTGTAACTCCCCTATTACTGCACTGCAAACTCCTGTGCTTTTTGCTAATTCTGCTTATTCTGGCAATACTTTATCAAGTGCTGCTACAGTCTTCACCAGAGACTGATACCGAATCTCTTTCCCCACACAGAGGTTTATTTTCTTCTCTTTGCCACCAGATTTGTTTTCCCTTCTGCCTTTCTTACTCTTAACTCTCATGGTGGATGGTTTTTTGAAAGCATCTGCTGTTTTTGCAGTGCACTGAATGAGAATGTGCAGGAAGGAAATGCACCTATCACTTTGATAAAGAAATAATTAATTGCCTATTCATACAGTAACTAAATCATAGTTATTTCCCTAACATGAAAGAGTTGTGCTCTTAAGTGTACTAAATGTATTTAACAGTATTAAATGTGTACCATTCTGTATATTGCAGACATTCCTGTACATTGCAGGCATATTTCCATCTGTCTTTACAGAGGAAATCAGATATTTGTATGTTATTGATACAATTAAAATATCCATGTAAGAAAAGTTATTTGAGTATGTGTGTCAAAAACCAAAAAAGAGTTTAAACTTTCTCTGTTGTACTGCCATATTAGATGTCCATAGTCAGTCACTTTTCAGGGCTTATAATAGTATAGTGGCTGCTTTTTTATTTCTTCCCCAGATTATTCAGTGATTTTAGCTGTAAGAAGATAAAAAATGAATTTTTTTGCCATTGGAAAAATATCTTGGCTGTATGCAGAGATTGCCTCTTACTGAAGTTCTTTCCTATTTCAACTCACATAACTTCCTAAGAGTAGGAATTTTTATTTTGGGAGTCAGACTCAAATTAAAACATTAAAACAAAGAGTTGATTTTCAGAGCTTCTAAGCTATATACTAATGCAGCCAGAAATGGAGTAATCAAGAATTCCTTCACCTTGAACTAAGGATTTTTAGGATGCTCCAGCTTTCCTACCTATATCACACATTTGTCTCCCAAAACACTTTATTTTTTTTTCCCCACTCGATTTTTCAGCTTCCCAGTTCCATTATTCTGATGAAATGCCCTTTCCCTGCACACAGAGGGCTTTGTGGAAATTCCCAGAGCAGCCTCTCCCATCCCATGGTGCTCCCTGAGTGCCAGACCCAGTGTGCCCCATGTCCTTATGGCCACAGGTTGCAGTGGCTGCCTTGCAGACTTGTGCCTTTCTAGTGCCACTTTATAGCTTCATTTTCAGGCCTATGGTGCAGTAAATTGGTTCCCAACAGGCTGTGAATAAAACACTATTTTTTTTTTGGACGCTACATTTGTTTTTATGATAAAAACACATTATGTGTGAGAATGCTTGAAGCTGCTAACACAGTTATGGTGCCCAGGCTCCATCTGGGGGGGAGGGATGAGTGTGACCATTTTCCAACATTAATGACTCCCAAACTAACATTTGTGAAAATGCTTCTGTCCCAGCCATGAAGCCTTACTGAAAATTGGAGCTGTGGACTAAATTATTGCAGGCTTCCAGAGACCTTTTGATTGGGTCATAAACAACATCATCTAGCCAGGAACCAGCCAGCATCTGAAATTCTTTCTGAAATTCTACATGGATTTGCCTTGCTTGTACCTCTTGCCATATTTCTTTGCTTTCAGTCCGGATCATGGTGCAAATCACAGGGGGAATGAAATCAGGGCAAATTGCTCAGCTGGTGTTCAGACAAGCTGAGCTTTGCACCAATGCACAGAACCACAGAAAATGGAGCAGTGGTTTGGGTTGAAGGGAATTTAAAGATGATCTTGTTCCAAGATAATCTTCCACCATCCCAGCTTGCTCAGAGGTCCATCCAACTCATCCTTTGAACACTTCCAGGGACTGTGAGTCCACAACCTCTCTGGGCAATCTATTCCACTGCCTCACCACCCTCTTAGTAAAGAATTTATTCCTAATATATCTAATCTAAACCTGCCCTCCTTCAGTTTAAGTCTCCTGGACCTTTGCTGGTTTCACAATTTTGAACAGAATTTAGCCCATAACAAAATCTGGGGAGTAAATGCCTGTAAACAAGACAGTCAAATAAGTTACCAGAAATTGTTGTTTTTGTTTCTGACTGTGTCCACAAATTCTAGACGACCTTGTGAGAATAATCTCCTAGGAATGGAAAACTGAAAACTCATTACTAATAAGAAAGGCTTTAGAGGATGGAGTTTTATTACATTTTAAAAAGTTAATGCTTCTTCAATTCTCTCTCCTTTGACCTGTTCCAGTATAATCAGATTAAATATATTCTGTATAGAAGAATTCTGATTCAAGAGTCATCAGAAACCAATAACATTTGCAGAAGGACTTGCTAGTAGAGCTTTTTAGTCAAGTGCTTTATTAAACTCACCTAAAGCATGATTAAACTGACCTAATGCAGTAAAAGACCAGCAAGGTGAAGATTTGAGAGCAGGCTAGCTGACTAAGTCTGGATTTGGTCATTTATGTCAACCTTCCCCAGATATATTCAAACCAAAGTTACTTTAATATGTGACTTTTTTTTTTTTTAATTTTTATTTTTAACATCTTGAAGACCAGACCCAAAGCTTTTCCTTGTAGCAGCCTTTTTGTTAAATACAGTGAAAAGTGTTTGGGTACTTTTGGAGTTGCCTTGATTTTCAATATACATTTCAGTCTATTGTGAGGGAAATGCGAGAACTCTCTGAGTGTTTCGTTAATTCAGGAATCCCAGGTTTCTACTAATCTTGATTTTATTAAAATTAGATAGCTGAACAGAAAACAGGTGAATTTTACACTCTATTGCTTTTCTCCCTTTTGTAATAGAGAAGCAACTAATCAGTTGATCCAAATACCAATGTTAGCACAACGAAATTCTCCAGATACTGGGATGATTAAGTACTTCTACATTTCTGTGCAACCCTCAATTTTTCTATGAGCAAATGTTCCTCTTTCCCTCACTCATGCCTTGATTTTATTTCCATGTAGAATCATAGAATCACAGAATGGTTTGGGTTGGAAGGAACGTTAAAGCCCATCTTGTTCCTCCCCCTGCCATGGGCAGGGACACCTTCCATCATCCCAGGCTGCTCCAAGTCCCATCCAGCCTGGCCTTGGACACTGCCAGGGATCCAGGGGCAGCCACAGCTGCTCTGGGCAAACTGTTCCAGTGCCTGTTTGTTTTTAAGAAAGACCTATATAAATTCATGTAGAAAAATTATGATGAGGAACTAGAGAATGTATTTCCTGATACAGGATGTTCCTTAAGACTTCTGTTCCAGTGTCCCTGTAAAATGACTTAACTTTCTTATGCATATGTTTTACAGTCATTTCTCTCCTTCCCTTTAATATTACTTGTTTGTGTTGTTTCCTTTACTCTCCAGATTAATATTTGCAGAATGCCTTGTCACTGAAAAAAGCACCAGCATTGCTGTTATTGTTTGTGCTTGGCTCCTCAGATGCTGGTGCATGAAATGTATGAGAGAGAGAACACAGAGTAATTTAAAATCCCTCTTTGTAGTTTGAGGCCTATCTTCATTTTTCATTTTCTTTTTCTTATCATGTCCAAGAAAAAAAGCACAAAAGACAGGCTTAAAAATTGGTTCTGAAGATGCTTCCACTTCATATGTACACAGCCAACAAGGCAGATTCAACACAGCCAAAAGCTTCCAGACTTGAAATCAATATTGAGTTTTTTTTCTATTTTCCTCCAGTACAAACACAAAAAACCTAAACTCAAACCAAAAAATAAAACAAATCTGCAGTAAGTCAAAGCTAATTCTGAAATGATAGTTAAGGCAACCTATTTTTTGCAAAAGACCTTCCCAAATGAAGTTTTCTGGATGCATAGACATGGTCTTGGCTTTTTTGAGCAGAGCTGAGAGAAACCAATACCCATAGCTGTGGTATTTTGGGACCATTGATATGAGATTTCACAGGAAAAGGGAAATGAGAGTAAAATTGTTCTGGTAAACCAATAATGTGCTTTAGTAATATAAACTCTGCTTAGGACACTGGTGGTCTTTTAAATCAAATTACAAGTGTTTGAAATAAGAGGAGATTAAATTTCTCAAAGTTAAATGTTGTGTGAAAAGCACAACGGATAGACCCGAATCAGAGCTTGCTACAGGTTGGTGTCCAGCAGGAGAGTCCAGGATTTCCTGGTGGGGGAAATCAAGGAGTGACATTTCCTTCACACCTCAGTGCCACTGCCTGCTCCAAGGACAGCTGGGGTGTCTGGCACTTCCCAAGGGAGGGAAAAGCCTCTGGAGCTGTCCTGGAGAGGACTGGGGTCATTCTGCAGAGATCCTGGGGCTGCTGTGCCCACACGTGAGGAGCCTCCTTGGCCTCCATGGGAGAGTTTGCTGTGCTCTCACATGAGCCCCAGCAGGAAAGGCAGGTTCTCAGCCCCTCTCAGTAATGGTGGTATTTGCACCACCTAATCAGTGGCTTGGCTGAAATTTCTTCTGTCTTCACTCAGGGCCAGGATTAAAAACACGAAGGAGATGAATTTTCTCGTGTTCAGGCTTGGTTGTGTATTAAGTCTTATCAAAAGTACAGAAAGTTCAGCAGCACTTTTAGCTACCAGCTAAAAGCAAGCAAAATGGGGGTCTTGAATCTAGTTACAAGGTCTCTTAAAGCTAAACAGTCCAATAGAGAAATAACACCTATTTTATTTATACTTTTGACCCAATAACCAAACTCCTGTCACCCACAGTGCAGCACTGACTGTCCAACCAGAAACTACTGCCTGAAATCATGAAGAAGAAGGAAGATGAACACTGAAAGGAGGCAACATCCAAAATCCTCCATCTTGTCCCCTACCTATTATTATGTTATAGAAACCTCAAATTTAAAACCCTTCACCATGTGAAATCACACACTCCTATTTTAACTACACACATGTGATCTTAACTCCATCACTCAAATTTGGAAGCTTCTCCAAGGCCTCAGGTGAAAAGCAGTGTTCTCCAGGGGGTCAGTGCCAGAAAGCACAGAGAGCTCAAAAATTCCAGGTTTCTGGGATCCAACACTCTCCTCAGATGTGACAAGTCCTCACTTTTCTGTCTGAAGCAGCTGCTCCCAGTGCTCCAGAGGAGTTCTGTGTGGCTTCCTTTCCCCTCTTCAGTTCACCTCAGAGAGTCCTGCCCATCCCAAGGGACAGTGCACACTGCAGGGTGGGGACAGACCCTGCCACTTTGCTTCAAGCACTGGGTTTTAGGTGCTCCCTTCTTCTTCACAGCACAAAGCTCAGCTCAGCAATTGCAAAGATCCCAAGGTGACAGAATGCAGTTCATCTGCCTACATGAGACACTCACCCAGTGGAAATTGGTTTTTTCCACATAATGGAAAAAGAGGGACTTACACAAAGTGAGAAATGGGCTCATGACCTGTAAAATGATAAAATAAGAACTAGATAAGGAGTAATTGATAAGAGGCATGTAGGAATGCTGTGAATTTGTTCAAAATTCAATGCTTTGAATGCTGTTCAAATTTGTTTGAATTTGTTCAAAATTTGAATTTGAATTTGAATTTGAATTTGAATTTGAATTTGAATTTGTGGTATGTCCTGTAAGGGTGAGAACAAGTGCCTACACCCCAGTTTGGGTAAAAAGAGCCCACCCCAGGCTCTTTTTACCACCAGTATATTGTGGTATATTCAGGTCTGTGGTATATTTTAGAAGCAACACCTCAGGTAACCTGCTCATACAGAAAAGTAAAAAGGCAAGCATACTCAGAAAACCCTGATATCTGCCAATATTTAGAAATGTACCCCCTCCATGAGAAGAAAGGTAACTCTGAGTTTCCTCTGCAGTGAATATGAAAAGTGAGCCCTGCTGCAGGGCTGCATCTCTGTCCTAAATATCTGCCTCACCCTCTGGAACCCTGTTTTGTTCATAATGTCTGGTTTTCCCCCTGAAAGTACTTGGGACAGCTCATCCAAACTGCTCTCACTTAACAGCCTGACATGAAGTCAGGTAAATCTATCTGGGCTCTAAGGAATGGAGCAGGACTGGATTTCAATACTTCATATTTGGTCCATCCATCCAGAATTTTAGATCAAATCTAAGATTTCTCTCCATTCTTTAAGACAATGGTTATTTTAGGAACCCTTTATCATGACTTTGAATACACTCATGTATTTGAATACATATTAAGTACCTGTGTGTGTTTTCCTTGGTGTCCTGATTGTAAAAGTAAAAACTTGGGAGGGATTAGTAGAAGGTTCCTGTAAGCGTGAAAAAAATTAGTCATAGAACAGGAGATTAAAAAAAAATCTAATTACTTCTAACTTGGAATCTAATATGTCCAAAAAGAGGATTTTTTGATTAGATCTACTATTTAAGATCTCACTGACCAAGAAGTTCTCTTCTTGTCATGTTGGTGGTTCTGTTTTGATGAGGATAGATGAGATTTGCAGTCAGAACTGCAATATTCAAATAATTGTCAAAACTTTACAAAGCACCATAAGAATAGTGGATCATCTTGATAAAAACTCTAAAGAGTTCACAGTTTTGAAATACTCAGGCTCAAGGAGACAGCTTGTACTTTAATTGAACCAGTCTCTTCCTCAGTGAAAAGAATGAATTTATTCTCATGCAAAAGTGTCTGTGGCACAGAACTGGAGATTTAATTGTACATGCAGTAGAGCAAAGAACACAAAAAATGTCTGTTGGAAAGCAGTCCATTATGCTGATACACTATCTGTACACATTCATCTTCCTCTTTATTCATCATAATTTGTAAAGAAGTATTATTGCTTGCCATCCAGTAGTGCTCATCTCATATTTATCCACAGTGTAAAGCAGATGGCTGTGAGTGTAATTAAAGAGAGAGGAAAAAAGCCATTGTTCTTTATTGAGAAAAGTTGCAGAATGAGACAAAATTATTTTTTCAGTTTGTGCGCTGGTATTTTGTGACATTTACATGTAAGAATAACAGGTCAGATAATAGGTCTTAAAAATATACAAATGTAATTCTCTCAGCACTAGAGACATAAACAGGGAATTTGTTTTTCCCTGCTTTTCAAAGAGAAAGAAATTGGAGGATTCGGTCCAATCTTTTGTATTTGTGCTGTAATGTCAGAATGAATTCGACATTTTAAAATTGTTAAAAAGTGGCTTTCAGTTGTGCAAGCTTGTTTTTGAGTGCTGCTTTAAATTTCTGTTGTCATTATGAGATACTTGCTTATTTTGCCTCTCACCAAAGTTCCCCAGTGCAGGATTTCAAGACCAGCAGAGCAGGTCTTTGCATTGGGACACTCAGGGTCTCTTCAGAGGCAGATTGGTAAAAGGTTCGATGTGAAAGACAAGAAAACAGTTTTTAGTCTGCATTATAAGTGCTTCATCAAAGAGGTACATTTACAAATCTGCCACTGTTACTTTACTGTCTTCACTATGTGCCCAGGCTGCCACAGAATCACAGAACAGCTGGGTTGGAAGGGACTTTTAAAGGCTGTTTAGTCCTACTCTGCTTTCTGAGCAGGGACATCTTCAACTCCATCAGGTTACCCAAAGTCCCATCCAACCTGGCCTTGAACACTTCCAGGGATGGGGCAGCCACAGCTTCTGTGGGCAGGCTGTGCTCCACACCTTCAGGAACACTGGGCTTCCTTGAAATTCCTTATTGTGCTGGGTGTGGGCCTTGGGGATCTCTGTCCTATCCTCTGTGGGAAACAGGACCTCCCTAGCTCAGGGAATCCCTTTTGTTGTCATCCCCCTCCAAAGGATCAGAGAGAGAGACCTCCACCAGGCAGATGAAGAGGAAGGAAGAGCTGTTTATCTGAAAAGCATCCTCTCTCCTGCCCTGGTGACCCAAGGGTGGGGTGCTTGGGCAGGAGGCTGTGTTTTACAGAGGTCATTTATCTATTCTGGAAATCACAAGGCAAGAATTATCTCTATCATTCTTCTTGGGCATCTTCCTTCAAGCCTCAAAGCCTGCCCTGAGCAGGGCACCAGAGGGGTGCAGAGGGGACAGGCAGAGCCATCCTGTTTTTATGACCATACATGTTACAGTAAATCCTGAAGATCTCAGCCAAGACCAGACCTGAAAACTTTTACAGCAGGAGGTAGTGCCAATGCCCTCAGAAGGTGCTGCTTCACTCTCAGTTTTGCTGCTGTGCTTGCAGCAAATGCTGGCTCACGTTTATATGGAAGCTTGGAGGCTTGAATTCTGTATTTAGATCTTGCTCACAGCAGTGGCTCAGGATTATGCTGGTACCACTTCCAACTCCTAATACATTTTTAATATATTCATAGATTTTAGAGCCAGGAAAGAACCATTATATCATCTAGTCTGACTTCCTGTAGCTTACACACTCAGGCCATAAAGTTCACCCAGTTACTCTTCTGTTGAGCCCTGAAGAATATCTTCTAGAAATGGCTCCATCCTTCAGCTGAGGGACAGTCTGCCTCTTTCCCTGGAAATTTGCTTCAGGAATTAATCACCCTCACTGTTCCAAGCTTGTACCTTTCTGCTGAGAGGTACTGGTGAGGAGCCTTCTACCACCCATTCCTCCAAAGTTTTCCTCTGCTGGATTACACAACTCTTTGCTGACTGGCATTTTCAGATTCAGCTGCAAGTCCCTTTACCATTTATTTTTTTGATAAACTGAGTAGGTAACAGAAGAAAAAGATAACACTGCATCTAGTTTTATTAAGTCTCAGTGATTATTTCCTACCCTTGCTGCAGTTGTCATTACTTTTGGTTCGAGTCAGTGACCTGAGACTCAATGTTCTGAATTTTTTGTACTTGTATGGACTGGAAGCACTCCAACTCCTGCCCAGTATTATCACTTTTAATGATGTACATTACCATAGCTCCTATTCTCTGAACATTTTCTTCCCAAGGGAAGTGAGCCATAAACTGCATCATCTAAGTCAAATGTGGACTTTTCCTATTATTTTCAGAGTGATTTGAAGAGTTTCTGAGACTCAGGCAAAAGCTCTGAACCAAAAGTCAGTGGCAGGAGTGGTGACTGGTCATTTCCATTACCTTAAAATTGTTTGTGAGGAAAAGACATCTCTGCTCCTCTGGGAGTAAAATGAGACCAGAGCAGATTAAGAGTTCTTCTGAACTACCCAGTCCCATATTCTGCCCTTGACACCATCAGCTGTGGCTGTGGAAGAAAAGAATATAAAAGATTGTTCTTCCCATGATCTTTCAATTCCCAGTTACTGGTACCATGGTTTTCTGGTATGCAGATTGGACTATCCCTTTTACTTCTCCTGCTTGGCTTCCTATACACTTTTGCCCATTTTTACCCCAGTTCTGACCTGCAGCAGGGGAGGTTCCACAATTTAAGTTTGCACTGTATGGAAAGCATGACAGTTCCCTTTCTGAAGTTCAAACCTGCCACCCCAAAGTGTGGCGTGCCTCCTCACTCTTGTTTTTTGAGGAACCGTGGGCAGTTTTTCTCCCTTCACATTCTTTGCAGCTTCCTAGCTGTAGAGCTCCCCCTCAGCCTAGCAGGTGTTTCATTGCTGAGCAGAAGAGACACATATAGTCATGCTTTTCACACCGAAGGAGTTTCAATCCAAGCTCCTGGTTAGACTGAAACAGGAATCCTTTGGTCATGTAGAACATCAGAGTCCAGAGACAAGACACCCACAGGCTTGGGTCCAGAAGGTGAGCAGCCATCAAGGTGCCTAGTTTGAAGGCTGGAGCTTATATTTTCATATTTTCAGTCTGGCTTTACAGCAGCCCTACTTTTGTGAGATTACATCTGTCCTCACTGGTTTCTCACCTCAGCTTTCTCTCTCCAGTTCATTCTGTAGGTACACACTGCACTCACCCACAACCTGCAGGGTGGCTCTGAAAATGGATCTCCAGTTAATGCATGGTGACCTACAGAGCTGAAAGGCTGTTACTGGCATCTGAGGAGACCTCTTTGTCAAAGACAAGCAATTTGGTTTACATTTGGAAGGGGAATGCTGGATTTTAAGTGCAGTGATCATAGATGCAGCTGCCACCACCTTATGTTCCATTTCAAATGATTAATAATATTTGTCAATTCTGGTATGTCACTGTGCTTTATTGCTGTACAGCCTACTCCAAATGATGGCACTCTCTTTGGGATTGATCTGATTAATGATGGATGAATCTGTTCCATTTTATTGTAAGCCTCTCTTAGCTGAATGGCTTAGGTTAAAAGAGAACAACCTCCACCAAATGTTATGAATTATAGCATCATTTAAAACATGTTTCCTTTCTCTTGTTGCTAACAGTTTAGTGACAATACCTGAAGAATTGAACTTAATTACTTTTGATCAAGCCCTGCTCCTCCGGATATAAACATGCCCTCAATTTCACTTTTATGATTTAATTTTTTTGCCCAGCAGTGAAAGTGTCCTTCTGTCATTACAGTGCTTTATGTTCTACAACAGATCATTTCAACACTGCAGATGCCCATCTTGTTCCTGGTGAAAATTGCTCACAACACCACAAAACCTTTGATGATTTATCCTGCTTCCTGTGCCTCCATTGGAGGAGCTCCTTTGATGCTGTGGCTGCAGCTCATAACAAAAAAATGGCATTTAGGCTCTATACATAGCTCCATTGTGATGTGACCTGAGGCTTTGTTTTCACATCAGCTGCTTGTCCAATTCCTTGTCAGTCTTGTTTAATTAGCTGGTATGGTCCTGTGTGGCAAGGACTTTCTAATGTTTGTTGTTTGCTTAGTGCTTGGCTCAAGGGTGCCTCCATCTCTGCTATTGTAATGCACAGAATAAATAATATTAATAGTTTAACTGAAAACAGCAAGAAAAAGCTTCAGTTTCCTCTCTCTCCTAATTAGTATTACCCATGTATTCTCTGTAGTTAGCACTGGCAAACATATGTTAATGGTAATCACTTACAAAAAGTAATAGCAGAGGTTTAAGGGTTGACTACTACAATCAGTTAAAGACCCCAAAACCAGTTTTTATGCATTAAAACCTGTCAAAATATGTTGCTCTAGTAAGAGCCAGAGCTTCTGACTACAAATGTTTCTCTAGGTGTCATATTTGCCACAACCTGTGAAGGAATTTGGGGGAGGTTTACTTGATTCATCCTTCAGATTGTTGCCAGAATAATGTGAAATATAAACAGCAGAACCACAAACCTTCACACAGCATCAGAACTGGTCTCATCCAGAAGCCTTTTTCTCTTCTGAGACTCTATTGAGACTTTGCTCAGTCACTCACACCTGAAGCAGATCCAGCATTTCTGGTCTTGAAAACAGGCACGGGATGTTCTTCTCGAGATGCTAAAGATTCAATCTCTTGGACTATCTCACTGCCCCCTCCCTCCTTGCCATCCTGTCTGCAAGCACATGAAATGGCATTTTTAACTCTCCCTGATGCAGTTAATGCAGTCATCTAAATCACAGACTTTCCCTGAGTTCCTATGCAGGTTTTGTAAGCACAGG
>VZTT01020910.1:5559-19039 GCA_013400855.1 Buphagus erythrorhynchus
TATTTTTATTTTTATTTTTATTTTTATTTTTATTTTATTTTTTTGTGTGTGTATTGTCCCCAGGGGATGAGCAGAAAAAATAAAAATCACTTTCCTCAATATTAGGTCTTTCTTCCCAGATCAGAATGTGCTTTGCCCTGGCATTACTGAGTTTTTCCCCTGTCCTTCTTTCTTCACCCTGCCTTTTGTGGCCCTTGTGATTAGTTGTCCTGAAATCTCTTTTAGAATTGTCCATCTTATTCCTCCATTAAGTCATATTATTTTTGTGCTAGATTGTTTGTTTTATTTCAGGACTTAATAGAAACTGATGTTCAAATTTAAATAAGTCTAAATACTCTCTTTATCAATGAAATATTTCAGTATTTTAAAATTAATGTCTTTAAGCAGACATTCAAGGAGTAAATTCTTTCTTTTTATCAGCATTTGCATAAGTAGTTAATAGGTTTGGCTGCAATGAGAGTTTTTCTGCATAAACTTAGTAACTACTTCCTGTTCAAAAGTTTTCTTTTACTAGTAATCAAGAGGTCATGGGTTCTGAATGCAGGACAGTTGATTTAGCAGTTATTGCATCTATGTGTATTTATTGCACACACGTGTATCTACAAACTGTCCAAGAATACCTTGCCAGCTCAAGTGTTTGAGTGCAGAGCTGTCCTGCTTTTGACTGGGATAAAGTCAATTTTCAGCAGCTGGCACCGTGCTGTGTTTTGGATTCAGTGTGAGAGCAATGCTGATAACAAACAATCTGATTTTCCGTGGCTGCTGAGCAGTGTTTGCACTAAGCCAAGGCCAGGCTGACCTAGTGAGTGTCCATGGCAGAGGGGTTGAAATTAGGTGGTGTTTAAGGTCCCTTCCAGCCCAAACCATTCTATAATTCTGTGATAAAACTGCTGACACCAGGAGGGCCATTCAGGGCTGTGACATTTCCTCCCTCTGACACCACCCTGCCACTCCCAGGAGTTCCCTGGCAGGGTCAGCACCTGCAGACCTGTCCCAGGTGAGGAGCAGATTCCTCAGCAGCATGGTGTGCCCTCCCATTGCTCGAGGCAGGTTTTTGTTGTCCTGCAGCTGGCTGCTCTCCTGCTGGCAGCAGCACAGCTGCCACAGCTGCCTGAGTCTCTGCCCATGGACACAGCTCTTTCAGATGTCCCCTGTGGCTCCTCACATGCAATGGGTCCAGGTATGTGTAAATAAAATCCTCACGTAGATGCCATGTGCTGGTTTCTTCTACTCTTCACAGATTTGATGCCCCTGTCTTTTTCACATATTAAAAAATGCCATTTGAAAATGGGCAGATTTCCATAGGATCTGCTTCCTCCTGCTCCACTATAAATCTTAAAATTCTGTGTATTGTGTTATGCCAACCAGCAGAATAGATACTGTACACAACTTGACCAAGTTAGGCTAAAGATAGTCTCTTGAGAAAAATTCCAAAAAGACATATACATCTTACATAGCCATTATGAAAGAAGGCTATTTTCATATGTTTCTCCAAAAATATTAATATATTTTAATTATTAAATACCAAGTGTTTATTTCTTACATCTTTTTTGACAGCAAATTGCATTATTAAATACCAAGTATTTATTTCTTACATCTTTCTTGACAGAAAATGGCATGCTGCCTCCAGTGAGCTGCAGATTTCTCTCTAGGCTGAGATGCTGTGGAGATGAGTCCATTTCAGACAAGTGACAATACCTAGTCAAATCCAGAACCTTTCATTATGGACACGAGGATACAAAAATCAAATTAAGAATCCAACTTTCCTACTAAGCCAGCACTTCAGTCTGCCTCACCCACCCAACAGATTGTGTCAAGAAAAACTGACCAGGCATCTTTTGACATTTTTTTGAAGATATCAGATGAAACATTAAAAAAAATATTATAAAATGTCTGTATTCAGCAGTTTTTGGGAAATTCAAGATGCGCTTATTAAAAAAAAAAATATAAGATAGGAAGAAACAAAGGGAAGGGGTGACATTTTATAATAGATTTTATTTTAGAAAGCCCTCTTGGGTGGTTTGCTGTCCATGTGTGCAATGCCTGGTGCCATGGGGCCATGAAGAACTGCTAATTAAATAGATAAGGCATGGCTGTAATAGATCTGCTGCAGCAGGAAGGCAGCAGCAAATGCACAAATGACAGGGGAAATCCCTGCTTTTATCCAGCAAGCAATGGCTGAGGTATTATGGTGGGCTGAAATACAAATAACCATAAGCAATACCATAACACTAAAGGTATTTCAGGTTAAAGCTGATAAATAGATATCCATAGAGGCAACTAAAAATTCGAGGTATTAGCTTGAAACTGTGATGCTGACAGCATCAATTCTTTTCATAGGGTTATATTCATCAATTCTTTTACATAGGGTTATATGGCCTTGTCATATACTTCTTTTACATATTAAAAAAATACTGACTGGTGCATTTGTCTAAATGTTTGAGCATGACTTCATCCTATGAAGTGACCATGATCAAATATTTTCAGGTATTAGGAATATTTTGTATTCTTTTTATGATTATTTTTTTCCATTGACAGACCTTTTGTCAGCGAAACAAATCAGCATTCTCCATTCCAATATCCAGCTTCACACATTGTGAAGTTAATGAAAATGATTCCAAGGGTACACTAGGAATTTCTCCTACTAAATGTGGTATTAATGAGACCAAGAACCTCTGTCTGCTTTCTTTCTTTTACCCAGCTCAGGAATGTATTTTCAAAGCCATCTGCTGCTGCTGGTGTGGGGTGGGATGTCCTTTAAGGGGATCTCCAGGAGATTAATGGCTTTGGCTTTGTCAGAAAGGCTTTGGCTTCCTCTCAGTGCCCAGACCTGCTCCTCATCCTTGGGATTAATTCATTCCCATTGCTTGGATCTCAGAAGCAGGGAGCTGAATCCCCTGCCTTGTGCAGATTTTCAGAATATCCTTACACTTTTTTGTGATTCAGATCCTTCCCTGTAAAATGAGAATTTTACTATTTGAGTGCAGGGTAGGAGCCTAAGGACAAGTGAAAGAGAATGGAGAGAATTCAGCTACAGAAACATCAGTGAGAGCCACAGTGAACTGGGGCATCTTTGCTGAGATACAGCTTAACAGGGAGCTTGGAAGTGCATGAGAACTTGCTTTAAGGCCTTCAAAAATTTTCAAAAGTATTTTAAAGTCCATAAAGAAACCCTGAAAATGAAGAGTCAGTAGATTCTCATAGTTATTCAGAATTTTCCTGTGCTATGAGAAGCAGCTGAGGGTGGGAGTGAAAGCAGCCAGGAGATAATTAGGGTGTTGCAGACCAAAATTGTCTTTCCACTGCCCAGAGACAAATGGCCCTGGATTAGAAATGGCCTTTCAGGTAAATTCAGTGCCAGGAGGGTGAATTTTGGATTATCTGCAAGGCAACACCACAGCCCTGCTGCAGGTCTGGTGTCTCAAATCTGGTACTTCAAAAACTGAAACATTCCTTTGCTTCTCAGCATTCAAGTAGGTCATGTGCCACATTTCTGAAGGATGAGAGATGGGATTATTTTAAATATGCCTAATTGAGAGGAACAAATCCTACTAGAAGTAATGGGATCTCCTGGGCTGCTCATGTTCAGTGCCCAGAGATTAGTTTTATGACAAATCTCATTGAAATCAAGAGGGATGTAGTACCTTCACAGCTTTGAGGAGCTTTTGCTTACAAAATTCTGCAGGCAAGCAAAATATTTCATTGTTGCCATTTTGTAGTGACACTGAATGTAATCCCACCATTATCATATCCTGACTGATTTGTAAAGTTAGTCTCTAGCCAGTCTTGCAGAATGAAAATGTGATTATTTTTGCTGTTGTTATTTATTTTAATATGTAAAAATAGTGGAAAAATTGTAAAAAATGTTATTTGAGAGAAGAAAAAAGAAATCATATCAATATTTTTATTTGACCAACTATACGGAGATATTAATGCCTTGCACAACAAAATTCCCTTAGAGGCACAGCAGTTTTCTAAATGTTTTCTTGTGCTGCTGTGATGGGAAATGGATCAGTAATTCCAAAAGAGAACTTTTATTTGAAAGTTCCTTAGAGCAAAGGAATCTGTGGGGAGCTGGATACACCAAGCCCCTGGAGCCTCTGTGAGATCCAAAAAGGGAATGCAGACTTGCCTGCTTGGATTATTTCCTATCCTCCTCAAGAAAGATTAGTATTTGGCAGAAAAATATACAAATGCATGCTCACATATGTAAATGCAAAGCTTAACATGCTTCTGGTTAATTCAGCCTCCACTACACAAACTCCAATTGCCACCAATAGACTCCTACTGTGTTTTAAAGGCTTTGGCCATGCCTTTTAAAAAGAAGCAATTTCTGGCAGTCTGTTCCAGCTCAAGCAGAAGTTGCTCAGGGCAACAATGTCTAAGTAAAGGGCGATGTCTGCCTGATCCTTGTCTGTAATAAAGGGTGTCAGAGCAGATTATTGCTGCTGTCCCTTCCAGCTCTCACACCTCGGAAATGACACACTTGCCTGACCAGACACTGAGACATGTGCCCTGGTTTTTTGGTTTTTTTTTGTTTCTCACTGGGGGCATCAAGTTACTGATGCAGCTGAGCAGTTGCATAAGCAGAGAAGCTGGTAGAGAGTAAGAGTGTAAGTGATGCTCATTCCTGAGGGTTTGGTGTTGACAGAAGGTAACTGCATCCCACCATGACTTTCTTTGTGCCTTTCTGGTCCTGATACAGCTTCTAGGGCAGGGAAAAAAATGATAAAATGTTACTTAGATCCTAAGTGTTAATAGATCCAAGTTGATAGGGTGCGTAAGAAATCATAAATAGCAGTGGTGCAATTATTTTTTAAACCTGGTGAATTGATTTGAATGCATGATTCAAAGGTACAGTTATAAATATAAGAGGTCAAGGTCATTGCAGCCCCAAACTCTTGCCTACTTTGGAGGACAAGACAATTTAGGCACTGATTCCAATAGCCTGGATTCTATTCTGGATTAAAAAAAAAAAAAAAAAGCTGGTAAAGTGCTTGAATGCCACTGCTGCAATGCCACTTGTCCCCAAGGCCATGGAGAACTCACAGCCCAGGTTAGTTTAGAGACTGAGCAGCAGCAGCATCCCAGCAGTGAGTGGAAAATGCAGTGTGGGTTTGTGAGAGCCCAGCTTTCCTGGGCTGATTGATCTCTGCTCTGCATGAGTCTCTGCCAGCACATCCTGAACAAAATGGACTGAGCATTGCAGAAAACTGGGGGAGCCAGGTGTTCTCTACTGCTCGCACCGTGTTTTGCCTCATATTCTCTTGGAATTGGGGAAAATCTCCTTTTTTTGGGGTGTGTCAGCTGGCAGCTCTCTCTTGTGTGCTACCTGGATCATGTCCCAGGCACTCATCAGGGATCTGCCTGCTCCAGCCAGGCCAAGCTGCCAGAGGGGGTTGCAGAGGGACAAGTCTCCATCTGCACTAATTTAAAGCTGAAAAAACGTGTGAAGTTCCATAAAAAAAAAGAAAAAAAAAAAAAGAAAGCAAGGAGAAAGGATCTTGTGGGTTATCCCAAATTGTATTGTGTATTTTGTACACTAAGACAAGGCAAGAGATTACTATAAGTAGTTGCCAATAAAGCAGTGAAGAGGTTTAAAGTAGCTAAAAAATTATTTCCCAAAGGGAAAATCACTGATTTTGAAGACTCCCAAAGCATTCTGGCATTTAATTCAGCCTCAAATGCAGTGTATAACCTTTAAGCAGACACATTGTAGAAAGAGATTTTTCATTCTTGCACCCCAGACTGCAAAGAGGAAGATACAGGAGAAACTGCCAGACATAAATGCAAGACTTCATGCTTTTCCTGAATGCAATTAGATCTGTTTCCCAATATTCTAGTTTATTTTGGTGTGTAAACATTGGATTTTTGGAATTAAGCCTAAAATGTTGATGCCCGATACCTAGGCATGCTAGTAAAGTTAAATAATATTGTTAAAGAATTTTGAAGTCTTAGGCTTAGCTTACCCCTTGATCTTTTTCTGCTGTGGATCATGAAAAAAGTGGGTTCAAAATATTATTAATGTTTCAACTGATGGAATTTCATTTATACCCTAAATGTTTTCACAGAACTGATGTTGCAGACTCTCTCCAGGTCTGTACATCCAAATACAGTTGTAGATCTAGACACAGTTATTGCCAAAATACTGAGGCTGTGTTTTCAGGTGAGACAGGTTGGTAGATCTTCAGCACTTGAAGGATTTTGTGTGGTTTTGTGCAGTTGCTGTAACCTCAGACAGATCTGCTTTGGCTGTTTGCATGGTTTTCCATCACCACAGTTTTTTACAGCACTGGAAGCTTAAATGTCTGTGAGGGAAAACACTGAAAGGTCAAAACATTATATGAGAACTAATGTTCATTTTCACAGCTGTTGGATTCAAGGTGAGGATGGGCTGATGACACAGAAGGGCTCTTTATTTGTATATTACATATATTAAATTCTTCTGATGAGCTGCTGCAACATCACTGATGTCTGATATCTGCAGAAGAATGTAGTTGCAAGAATTTAGCCTGAAGTCATATCAAAAGCCCGCAAGTGTTTGACCATTTACTTTATCAGTATTTAATTTTATCTTTTATTTTAGCAGTATATGTGACTAGTTTTGCATTTCTTTATTTTTGCTTTCATTTATCTTTTGCTTTTACTCTCCTTTTTATTTAATCAAGGGTAGTTTTTTTTTCTGCTTTTTGTAAGAATTCAGAAAGCAAAAAACAACCTGGAGCATCAGTGGCACAAATTTTTAACCCTGCATTTCAGATGCCAACAAAACACACCAGCAAAGCAGTGTAAGAGGATCCAGGAGAGAAACTTAATGTGACACGAGGTGGCTGTTTTTAAAGCATGAATGCACAAGAGGAGAAACCTGTTTTGTCCAACTGAAAGCAATAGCAATTATTTCCATGGTGAGGAACAGCAGCTGCAGTCACACAGTGGCTGCAGTGAAAAATTACAAGGGGTGTCCATTCTCATATTTCAGATAATGGCCTGATCACCAGCTGAAGTCAGTCAGAAATCTCCCCCTGTGGTGTATTATTGTCCAATTAAGTGTATTATGGGGTTTTACCTTCCTTCTTGAAGCATTCTGTGAGGGGCAGATCATGAGGATGTGTTGGATGGGCCATTGCTCTGTTCTCAAATGGCAATTCTGAATTCTTGTGTTTAGGGGAGGCAAATCATGGGTGAGGTTTAATGAGGCAGAAGGAAAGAATTTCTACCTTTGGAAATTGTTTGTTCAGGGTCACATTTTCCTACTTGACTACCTCTCTCCTATCTGAAATTCTCAGTGATTGGATTCTGGTAGAGCAAAGTGAGATGCTGCTGGTTTTTTTCAGGCAGAGTGGAGAGCAGAGCCACTCAATTAACTGCAGACCACAGTAAACAATCCCATCTCTTTCAGCAGGGACTACCTTCATTCTGGCAAGGGAGACATCAGGAGAGTGACAAGACTGCTGAATAACTGGATAATACAAAACCTTCACAGTCTTTCATTACTAGCTGTAGGAAGGGGATATTTAGATGGCCGAAACAGAAAATGTGAGAGCAAGCCAGTGTAGCACATAAGTGACTGATGGAATGAGTAGTCTGACTTCTCTGGAGGAGCAAAACATGAGATTCATGATGTGGCTGAGTCTGAATGGCCTGGAACTGCTCCCTGGTGTTTACAAAGCTTTCCTTGACTTAATCATAGCAGAGTTTGCAGACATGGAAGCCAAATCTGCTCTAGGGAAGAAGAGGAGCCTGTGTGGATGTGAGGTATTCCTGAACACTGCTGTTACTTCTGTGACTCATCTGGGGACATGCTGGGCACCTCCCAGACAGGAAAGGCTTGCCTTGGATAGCCCTGTTCTCAGCAGTCCATCACATCCCCACTAACAAAGGGAAGCTCATTTCAACAAGAGAGCCAAGCTGGTGTTTTTAGAGCTGCCCAGAGTTTGCTCAGCCTGTCACCCAAACCCCTGTGAGCCAGCTCTGGACAGCTCAGCAGTGACACAGAGCTCAAGGTGACAGACAGGAGATGCACAGGGGCACTGGAGTCTGACCCTGCACTTGGAACACAGTGCCCTGATTTCCACCACGCCTTCTGTGCCATCTCCCCGTGGGGATCTTGTCACCTCAGCTCCAGCCCAGACCAATTGGGTCATGCACCCTGCCCTTCCTGCAGCCAGAAATGCTGCTCTCCATCCCCAGCCACAGGCAAAACCCTGCTGCAGGTGTGAGAGGATGTGTCCCCTGAGATTAAATCAGTGCTGTTGGATGGGAGAGTGAGAGGAAAAAGTAACCTCAGTGCTGCCTCTGATACAGAATTTATCTGGGCAGTGAAGTCCACATGGAAGGACCAAACCAGCTGAGGGCTGGAAAATGGTGAGAGCAGAGAACATTTCCCCAAACCCAACCCTCTCTGAAACCTCACTGGTCCCTTGGAGGAAAAGTTCAGCATCACTGCAATTCTTGGCACTCTCATGAGCATTTTTATGGCATTAAAAATTCCAGTTACACCACCCTGCAGTTCCAGTAGCACCATTCTGCTGTAGGGTGGCTGGGCTCTGAGTTTATCCTGGGGCAGCCAGCATCTTCCAGGTGCAACCTCAAGTTGAGCATCCCCCTCCATCCTGGGTGTTGTTAAGGGAACCACCATGGGCAGATAAATAAAAAAAAAGGATTGGTTTGAAATTGAAAGTTGCACTGAGGGTTTTTGACTTCTGGAGATCATTTTCCAGGCATTTAGTTTGAAAGAATCTTGAAAAATTACTTGGAAGGAAAAAAAAAAGGCAACAAGAAGAGATTATACAGATTTTGTTCTGCAGCAAATTTGAGTCCATTCTGAAGGAAAGTGTCATGATCACCTCTGGAAGTGAGGGAGAAATTGATATTAGTTTTTATAAGCTTTATAAGTTTTTTTTATAATCTTTCATATGTTTTATATTGTTTATTAATATAACTTAGTCCTCGGTTTAAATCAGAGAGCAGAACTTAATGGATGGTGAGGGAGAATTGCAACTCCACTCTAAAAGATTATTTTGAAGCTGGTAGAAGGAGTTTCCTTTTGTTTTGTGAGTAAGAAACACAGAACTGAAAAAAATCTGTAAGTATTTTGCACTACCTGCTGTAAGGAGAATATAAATTCAAAATATAATCCAGTTCTGTTTCTCATTCCATAATTGTTCCTGATTACCATCTTGTTAAATGCTAAGTATTTATTTATAGCACAGTGACATGTTTAGCTGGTTTTATTAAAATTGTTGAAATTGTTGATGCTGTTCAGCACTGCTTTATTTCAGTGTCTTTATCACACTGCAAGTAGGCAATATAATAAAGTTCTGATCCTACATAATCCATAAGTTTTTTATTACAAGCCACTTTTGTATCTAGAAAGGACTAGCTTATCCTCAGCAAACAATGTCAGCACTATGCAGAGAGATAGAAACATTTGGAGCAAAAAGAAACATAGCAATTCAGATGGGTGGATGGTTGGAAAAGGTCATTTTGTTGATTTTCATCAGGGAACAGAAGAATCTCAAAGAGTGAAGACTGGGTTGTTAAATTACTCCTGAGAATCATCAGCAGCTTTGTTTGGTTCTTTCCAGAAGTGCTCATTTCACTCCATTACAGCACAGCACCAGGGAGATGCATCAAGGGGTTCAGAAAAAAAGGCAAAAATCTTTGCTCTAAAAATGTTTTTAATCTATAATTACCTATAATTTATGGGAAGCAGGAACGTTTTGCAGCTCCTTTGTCTGAGGAAAGTTTTCTTCAGTTGGAAAAGCTGCTGAAAAGCCTCATCTTGGCCTCCATGAGAAGAAATAAAAGACTGTAGAATCGTGTGTCTCACTTCTGAGCCCACCAGCAGATGTGGGGACTGGCCCAAGTTTAGGCCTGGAATTAAATGAGGTACTCCTTGCACTTAAATGTGTACCATGTGCACTGTCCCCTTGTGCAGTGTCAGTCCAGGCCAATGGGTCAGCAGAGGCATCTACACACTTCTGAAATGAATTAACACCAGCCAGCTCTGCCTCTCTGCATTAGGGGACTCAACAGCCAGTTTTGGACTGAGCACCTTAACTTGAGCTCAGCCTGAAGGCTGCTCTGAGCCTGCAGGAGGCCATTCCATCGTGGGGATAAATTCATTGTCCAGTGGTTTAATTGCTGCAAACTTGGAAGTCCACCCTGCCTTTATTGTTGTATCTCTGTAGGTTTCCCCCATGACAGCTAGTCCTGTCTGCCAGTACAGATTTTGGGGTAATACAGCCTTGTGCTGGTCATTCCATTATTTTCTTTTTGCCTCTCAGCTGAAAAAAAAGATGGAAAAATAAGCTTTTCAAAAAAAAATATTAATCAACAGTGATGGAAACCTTTGTAATTTTAGATACATCTCTGTACAGATATGCACATCTGCTGAAAACATTGTCTGCACTGTTTTCATTCAGCTAGAATTGATGGATATTATCCTAATTTAAAACTAAATTAAGGTAATTTAGGTAGTTTTCTTTCTTAGCAAATAGTGACTTGAATTTACCTATGCATGCATTTTTTTCCCAGCAATTTGTCAGTGCCTCTTTTTAAAATTACTCAAACAGTGTGGATCTAGAGGACAATTAAAAAAAAAAAAAAAGAGAGAGACACATAGAAAAAGAGTCTCATAGGTATTTTTATTTAATAAAATTAAATGTTCTTCTCCACTTTATTTAATTGACATGCATTCTCTGTTTCATAGCCCTAAGAGTATATTACAAAGATGAACAGATGTCCTGGTAGATTTTTTTTTTTATAGAAGAATAAAAAGTCTAGGATGCAAATGGGACATCTTAGTTCTTGTACTAACTTAGGCAGTTTCATACCACCTGGAATTTCTCCATTCAGTTCAGCTTTTCTGGCCACAGGAGTTGGTGGACTGATTATACAAGTCCTTGAAAAATACAGTGGCCATAACCAGACGTTCTTCCCTTAATAAATTAATTTATTAAGGTTTGAAACTGTGCCCCACAGAGGCCTCCTAAATACGGCTGGCTTGAGAGACAGGTCTGGGGAATGCTAAATAAAAGTCATTAAAGGAACTTTTCCATCAAGTGTAGTTGGGGTTTTTGAAGGAGGGTCTCAGTGGCACCAAATTGCAGCTATGAGTGAGAAAAACTAAAAAGTTTTCAGAGGATGTTGTTTTATTTTTTTCTTTGCAAGATTTTGTCCCATATCTTTATTTTCATTAGTCATTAGTATCCATTGCCTCATCAAAACAGATCAGGTTGTTGTGATTTGTCTCCTGTTCCATCAATTAAAGCATGAACTGCAGCCCCTCTGTTCCACTATGGAGAAACAGAGAAACACCCAAGTTGCAGAGCACCAGGGCTCATGTTTTCTAACTTTCCTTTTCCTGCTCAGAAACAAGTTATTCCAACGTGATATTTTGTTTTCCGTCAGTAAATTAAACTGCACCTGCAAATCCTATTTATTTTGCCATGTAAATTGCCTGGATTTTATGTGGCTCTTCACTCAGCTGTTTGTAAAGTAAGTGTGAGCAATAACCATTATATCCCCCAAAGGAGAGCACTGAATATTATTTGCTTGTGGAAGTGTCTTCATCCTATGAGGCAAATTCCAAAGGACTGAAAGAAGCTGTGTAGGGGCAGCTGGGAATAGCCTGAATCTGGAGACAGAGGAAAGGGTATTTTTACAGTGATACCTCCACAAAAAGATCTTTGCACTGGAATTTCACCTGCTGGTTTTGTGCATTACAGTCAAGCCCTGTTAAAAAGTACTAACTTCATGTTAAACTCACTGTAGATGCATGACCATGCAACAGCCTCAGCTAAGAAATCATGGATTTCCCCATGGATTCCCAGAGATGCTGGCTGGAAGAGACTTCCAGAGGTCACTCAGTCCAGCCTCCTGCTTGAAGCAGGACCAGCATCATCAGCAGATCAGGTCAGCCTTGCCTTTGTCTGACTCAGTCCAGAAATCTCCAAGAGTGAGATCAAAAGCCTCTCTGGGGAACCTGTTCAGTGCTGCAACACCCACTTGGTAGGAAGGGTTTGCCCAAAATCCAAGCTGCACCTCCCAAGATTCAGCCTGGGGCCACTGCCATTGCTAGTAATGGGAAAAATCAGCTTTTTTTTCTTTACAATGCCCTTCCAGATGCTCAGGTTGACTTTAGATCACCTGCTTGGTATCTCCTCCACCAGAGGACAGGACCCAGCTCCTCCACCTCTCCAGGTAGGTAAAAACCCCAAGCTCCCTCACCAGCTGCTCAAACCTCTCCTTCCACATCCCTTTTGAAGTGATGAGCCCAAGACCAGACCTGTATTTCAGGTGCAGCTTCACTGGCACTAACAGGGATAAAAAAATACCCCTGATCTGATCCCCTACTCCTCCCTGGGAAGGTGAGGGTGCAGTTTGCCTTATTTGCCTTCAAAAGTGACTGCTGAGAGCACTGGGACATGGAAACTTCAATCTAAAATTCTGCATATGCCAGTATACTTCAATCTAAAATCCTGCATATGCCAGCATACTTTTTTTTTCCTACAAATCTCTGTGACACTTCACCTGTACAACCTTGCCAAAGTAAGGTTTACTGTGCACTTACAAAAAAAAATGATTTGCAGACTTGCTGCTTGCCTGGTATATGCAATATTTATTTATTAGTGTTTTGATTTATAAGACTCCTATAAGAAAGTACATCTTCCAAGCTCTAGGAGATTCTGCTGTAAATTAGAAATACAGTCACATAAAAATAGACAAGTTATTGCTCCTCCCAGAAAAGTAAAAAAAAAAAAGACCCCCAGAATTGCATGAAACTTTGATTACTGTGTCTCAGTTTATATAAAATACACTTGGGATGTTCAGTATCTCCCACAATTATGCAGAAATAGATAAGATATTCCACAGGTTGCTCTGACTATTGCAAAGTTGAGGTTGCAGCGGGTCACGAGAAAAGTGCAAATTTTAATGATGTGTGACTTTTATGGAATGTCTTGCCTAGGAAGGGACTGAGGTTTAGCTGGTCGTGCTGAACCAGAGGTGGCACTGAGGGACAGGAACAGGTCCAAAGGCTCCTTTGTATTTCTGGCTGACACCTCCAGCTCCTGCAATGGGTGCAGGTCTTGTTATCCAGTGTTTGGTTGGGCTGTTGGCTTGAAAGATTCAACCCTGGCTTCTCCAGAGAGAGGCATAAACTGAGGCTGCTGTGGCCTGAGAGCCACGGGCTGTTAGCACAGAATTCTGCAGGCACCTCATGAACTCCTGTGCAGGAATCTGGGAGCTTGGGAAGAATGCTAAGAGAAAGGGGAGAGTTAAGAACACTCAGCTGTCTTGCCAGCCTGAGCTTTGATGAAGGAATCAGGAGACGTAGTTTGTGCTTCTCAAGGTTGTTTATTTTCTTCTTATCTATAACATTCTCCTTCTGTCCTGTGAGCTCCTCTCAGCAGGATGGGACATGAGGTTCTGCCTGCCCCTGTGGGCTGGTGCTGACATTATATACTACAAATTA
>VZTT01020910.1:19131-32853 GCA_013400855.1 Buphagus erythrorhynchus
CTGTAACTCTTCTCTCAGGGCTGGCAGCCTTTCCCATGGGCTGAGATCAAAGGCACAGGTGCCATTGCCTCCCTGCAATTGTCTCCAGTGATCCAGGGCAGCCAGAGGGATGTCCTGGACTCCCACAAGCTGAAGTGGAAGGAAGCTGCTTCTGTACATAATCTGTGATTAAGGTGTGGAAATCTCTGTCACAAAGTGCTGTGCACAGTAATAGTACATAAAGATGCTGGGACAGTTTAAAGGAAGGAAGATGCCTAAGGGATATTTTTATAATGAAAAACGTAGTTTTGTGGTTAACAGTTATAAAGAACAACACAAGTTGCTCAAGGTGTCTCTATGGAGAGGGCTGCTGGAAGCTGAGTGTTTTGGACAAGTAATTTTGGGCACACCCCTAGTAATTAGTTTTTCTTCAGGAATTAACTACAGGTCACTGATGGAAACAGGGTTTTGGGACATGCAGACCTTGCTCTGATCCAGTGTTTTTCCTGTGCACCATCTCTGGTGCTTCCTCTGGAGTTGTAGAGTCACAGAATCACAGGTTAGGTGGAAATGGACCTTGAAGATCTCCCAGATCCAGCCCCTTGCCATGAGCAGGAGCACCTTCCACTGGATCAGGCTCTTGAGTCCAGGCAGAGCACAAAGCTCCTCTGGATCAGGAATTACCCTGTGAAGGAGCTTCCAGAGCCAAAAACTGAATGGATGAAAAGCCACATTAAAAAAAAAAAAAACAAAAAAAACCAAAGNGTCAGCTACTCAACATGACAGCTGACTTTTAACAGTCAGCAGCTCAAACATGGTGCTTCTCTGTGCAATTTAATAAGATTTAAAAGAAAGAAAAGAAAGAAAAAAAATAAGAAATTTCAGATTGATTTAAAAGTGCTCATAGCCAGATATATATCAAAAGGTGAAACTCAGAATAGGGAATGGAAAAGTTTTACTTTGGAGTTTTGTAAGTTCTAGTGCTTCAAATATCATTCAGTCTATTCTGGAAGAAGGAAGCTTTTAAATTTTCTCTCTGACAAACTGGTTTTTAATCCCCAAATGTTAAGCATACAGGGCACTTCAAACAAGTTTTAGGCACTTTATTTTTCAACAGGAGAGATTTCCTTCTTTCCCTTCTTCATGCTTAAGAAAAAAAACAATAATTCTGTTTGCTCAAAAAATTTAAAAAGAAAAACCTGGGGCAGAGAAGGAACTTGGAAAAATTTAGAAAGGTGAAAGTTTCAGAAAGATCCTCAGACACCAACCTAAAAATTATTAGAAACCTTCACGAATTCTTAATGATTGCACATCACAAGCTATAACCTCAGTAGGATGAAGCCATCCTCTAGAGTTCAGAGAAGACATTCAAGTAACATCTTGCTTGAAATTCCTTAGCAAATTATAAGCAAGTAAAGACATGTTAGGAACAACAAGAAGTGTCATTCAGCTTTTGTCATACTGCTCTTGGTAAATCCTACTGGTTAAATAATTAAAAGAATTAAAAAAAAAAAAAAAACAACAAACAAAAAAGAAAACAAAAAAACCACATTGTGTTTTAATTATCTGGACCTAAACCACTGTTTCTCCTCTAGAAAAAAAATTTAATTCACATTTCCATAAAATGGTACTGCTGGGAATTAACAAGCTAANGGACAGATTTTTTTTAAAAATCAGCAAAAAATTGAAAGTCTGTATATGTGTATATGCATGTATGTGCACACACTGTTTACTTTTTCTTTCTTTTTCTTCTACTTCATGAAATATAATATAAATATCATTTATATAAGAGAAGATAAAGAGGTGATCAATTCACAGCCTATCTCTGGCTCCATCAGGAAAAGTGATATTTTTATCTAGCAAAAACACCCAGCAGATAAAATAGAATAAACAAATCATTACATCAAGTTCATGAAAGTAAAAGCTAAACAGGTACATATTAAAAATATAGGCAAAAGTTAAATGGAGGAAATAATTCACCAGGGTAACAGTTTGCCTTCGAGTATGGTGATTTTTTATGTGAGATTAGGATAATTTTCTAGAAGGGATGTGTTGGGATTTTTAGGCAAGATAAAGAAAAGCCTGGAAAATGGATTATTTACCAAGACAAGTGGTGCCCTGGGTGGCTCCTGAGGGTTTGCACAAGCAGAGCTCTGGGAAGGCTTGGCAGAAAAACAAAGCCAAGAATAAATCCCCAGGAAAGTGGTGGTTTTAATTATCACTCCAAACACGAGGCTCATGATATTAAACACTGCCTGGCTAGCACATGAGGAGTGTGAGGATGAGCCTCTCACACAGTTTGGTGTGAGAATCTCTGACCTTGAGAGACTGCCAGGGGGAAGACCTGGGGCAAGATGCTGTGATTAAAATGCACCACCAGAGAGGGGGTGTGTAACAAGGACATGATGACAATCCAGCTATAAACAAAGCCAGGCTGTAAGAACAGGTTTATTGTGCACGAGGGAAATGTTCCCTGCTGCACATGACTGTGGGGAGCAGGAAGCTGGGGCTGGTGGGGCTGATCACCAGCAGAGCAGTCTCACCTCAGGATTTCTGTGACTCCAGAGGTGTGAGCACTGTGATTCACAAAGGTGTGAGTGAGACTGTCCTGAGCACTGGGGAAAGGGAACCTCAGAGGAGAAGCCAGCACAGGTTTGCTCAGGGCTACAGAATCACAGGGCAGTTCAGGCAAGTTGGATTGGGGAATAAATTCCTGGGAGAGCTCCATCTCGCTCAAAGATCTATTAATTTGTGAGAAAACTGTGACAGCTTTCACTGTCAGTTGTTACTGAACTCACAGTTCATGAAGACAGGAGACAAGTGACACTAGATGAAATCTGTCTAGGACAGAAATTAAGTCATAACAGTAATGATAATAAAATACTAATTACACCTGAAGCAGCATTTTAATAATGATAATTCAGATTATGTTAATGTACCATTCTCTTTAAACATGCTAACTACCTGCTCAAATTGGAGAAGGTCAATGCAGTGTGTGGCTAGGTCTCATCAATTTTTTTCTTATATCCTGGAATTAACAGTCTTGGCTGACATCCATTTTCCTTTTTCAATCAGCAGTTTACATTTTAAATTCATTCATTAGGTAATAAAAAAAATCTTTAATTAAAAAAGTAATTTATTCTTAATGACTCCAGGTCCTATAAACTGACAAAAAGTATTGCTTTAACCCATTTATTAGAGTCTGAGTGACAGTGTTATCTCCCTGAAATGCTAAAGATGATGATTGTTATCAGCTTTGTTTACTCAGCACACACAGGGGATTTTTTGCTGTGTGGAGATGCCTTTTATTACTTAAACACAGGCTACAAGATCTTCATGGTGACTGCAAGCAGTGCCATTAGGTTTGATATCCATTTGATTAAGAAACATTTCTTCTCTGGTAAGAAATGGCCAGGGTAAGAGCTAATATTCTAAAGGGTTGCTTTTGGTGCATTCAGCACAGTTTCAGTGCTGTTTGTCAGAAATCGAGGGAAGAAGGAGAGTAAAGAAAGATGTTTTGGCTAGATGAGTATGTTTTTTGCCACATCTAAAGAAAGCAAAAAAGATTTGCTGTGAAAGAAACACTTTGGCTGATGTTTGGTATTGGCTGATTCTTTATACAGCATGCTCTTGTCTTCTTCCATGTCCAGGGTTAATTGCTTTGCATCAAGAGAACAATGCACTAGGTTTGCACAGCAGGGTGGGGAGGAGATGGGGAAGGGAAAGGAGGAAATAAATCCATACACTGAGCTGGCCTGCCTTGGAGGGAAATTAAAGTCTGAATATCTGACACTTGCTCTGCAAGTACACAAGAGCCCCTTCCTTGGTGCTGTAATAGCACAATCAAGCCAAATTTCATATACTTGCAGATATTCTTCTCTGGAAATGGGGAAAATTATAATTTTTAATCGTTGCTGTTGACTTTAAATTTCCATTCACTGTTTTTAAGCATGAATTGTCTATTTTCAGGTTCGGAGAAAGTATTCCAGTGCCAGTCACAGAAGTTCAACATTTATAGAAAATCATTGTGAATGTAAATCACATCCTGATTGAATACCTAGGAAGCATCAGCTCATGATGAATGCAAAATATCAGAGATTAGCTCCAGAACTGCTCATCTGAATTCAGAAGTAAAATGTTGTAAATAACCATTACAACTGTCATGTATTTAGCAACGCTTCAACATTATCTGTTCCATGAATTGGGCCTTGTCAGCATTTAGGAGAAAATGGGATGGACAAAAAGAGAAAGAGAGTGAGCAAGTGCAATACTGATTTGACAGGAATTTTCCTTCATTGGCAGAGGACTGTGAAGTATAAATGAAGTTATGATCATGTCTAGTGATAATTTGTGATGCCATAAAATCAAACTCATTGCCTGGCATGTTTGGAAGATCTAGATTAGGCATTTTCTGTCCAGCTTGTTTGATTTTAAATATTTCTAAGAGTTGTAGGACTGGTGTGCTTCAAGTAACACAGGCTGGAAAACTAGGAACATGCTTACAAAATGTTGTACACAATTATCCAATTGCTGTGGAAACTGCTTTCTGAATTTAAAGTATCCTTTTCACTGCAAAAGTTTGCACATTATCAAATAGTCCCAGTCTGAAGGAATATATTGGGACCTCTCTCAGCAGAGAGCTTCCCAAGGAAAAGGTTTTTCTGACACATCCTTTTTATCAAATTAATCTATTAATCTGACTCTGAAGACTTGATCAAAAATGGATAAACACTAAGTGGAGAAAAGAGTATTTTCCAATATATTTAAACTCTATATTCCTTTGGTTTAACATCTTTGTTGAAATCAGATTTACATATGAAAGAGCTCCATTCCCTCAGTATATAGGAAACTGAGACATATGAATATGCAGCTTCATTTTCAATAAACCTGACCCAAAAGCTTTCAGTTAAAAAGGGGAGCAATTATTCCAGCTGAAAACTAGGAATGGAATCTATCCCTTGCACAGGACACATCTGATTTCTGTGCCATCCCTCCCACTCTCATCTCATGGTGTCTCTTACAGCTCCCTAGGACACAGATCCCCTGTGCTTCTTCCAGGTAGCCCTGGCACCTCAATCCAGTATTAGTTTTTTATAAAAGGCCTTTTTCCTAGTCCTTCCCCACCTTCTCTCCCCTTTTACATATTTCAAAACTTCAGGATCCATGCTGATTTTTCAGCATAAGTGCGTGCTCACTGGTTTTGATGGTGGTGTTACCAAGGATACCATGCTATGTTTTACTGAAGATGGTAATAACTCTTTTTATTTTTTCCTTTCTGGACCAAAGTAATGTTTTGCTTTCCAGTCAAGAGCTGATCAAATGATAGTGCAACTTCAAGTTGCTACGGAAACCAGACTACAAAGACAAAGATACAATATTTATCTAATATCTCCCTTGCAAAAACATATTTTTCCTCTGCATGCATTCTCTCAATTGTATCTGAAGCAGGTAATATCAGTTCATAAACTGAATCCAATACTAACTGTAGCAAAGTAAAATAAAAGTGCTTTATTGCAGTAATCCCCAAAGAGTTCACGTGGTCATCAGATAGTAAAATTTAATATATAAATAATAAAGAAAGCAGTTGCCCACTTTCTTCTCTGTCAGTGATCATAATCCATTTTACAAAGAGCTTTATGGAATATTGACTTAGAGGAACCTGCAACAGTTTTTGCAGTCACACCTTTGGAGCTGAAATATATTTTTATTGTCCCTACAACCAAATGAACGTGGAAATAAAAGAACCAGCAGAAGACAAACAAAATCAGGTACTGGATGTTAAATCTGTTTTCTGTAACTCAAATAGACAGCAACTTTCTAGGTAGTTGTAGAATGTAGCATTTGGGAAGATTTCCATGGGCATTTCCAGTTTGTTTAAGAGCAAAACTTCTCAGGTGAAGCTGCTGGCTGGTGCAAGGGGCAGTAGCTCAGCAGCTCTGCTTCTCCTCAGGTGTTTGTACCAAATGAGAGACTACATTTGAGGGCAGTTTACAGAAAATGATGGTTTAAAAGTTCATCAGACAACAAGGAAATTGTGTCACCACGAATTAGTTCAATGCAGCAGTTTGCAAGCATCATTTGGACTGGACAAGAGGACTCCCTCTTTCTTCATATCAAGAGGGGCAGAAAACTTAAGAGTTCCATCTGTCTACCTTTGTCCAGATAAATTATGTTGAAGGATTTTTGTTTGTTTGTTTGTTTTTTTTTTTTAAGTGTGCAATACAGTCAAAGCTTGTTGGCAAGAGAATGTGACAAGAGAGGAACCCCTCAGCAGAGTGAAAGCTCAAAAAAATCACAAGTTGCTGTTCTTGTCTGAAATTCTAAGTTCCATTAACTTGAGCACGGTTTCATGGAGCTGAACAACAGGAATATTTTGTCACATGCATATGAAACACCCCAGCTGAATTTTGGTGTCTCCTGGCTGAGTGGTTAGACTATGCCAGCCATCAAGCACCAGTTAACTGAGATGAACACCAGCAGAGATTGATTAATCACATAAAACCCAAATAATATCCAAGATAGGTGAGCTGAATCATGTCCTGAATATCTCTCTGTTAAACACAGGGGGAACCCAGGCAAGAGCCAAAATGACATGCTAGGTACACAAATTTGCTGAGATGAATCTCAGTTCTGGTAGGAGACAAATCCTGGCTAATCCCAAGGAAGTGGAGAGAAAAGCATCCCTGAGGCTGTGGGATGAGCAGGAACCTTGTGCTTTGCCAGCAGCTGCATCCCAAAGCAGATGCACTGAGCACAGCAGGGAAGGTTAGGGATGCTTCAGGAAAGGGGGCACACAAATTTAAACAGCAGGAGGTGAGGGGGCATTTCAGAAGGGGCTGCCTGTGTTTGCTGTGCTTGGGGAGGGTTTGCTGTCCCTCAGGCTGAGCACGGAGCAGTGGCAGACTCTGCCTCCTGTAAACCAGCAGGGCACCTCTCCACACTGCTGTGCTCTGCAGGGTGGGCTGCTCTGTGCCACTCCAGGCTTTCATCTTCTTCAATCATCAGACTTCCCTGCAGAGAAGCAATCAAGCATACAACCACCAGGTTGGGACCAAGAAGGAGAATATGTAAGGTTTGCAGCTATTTCACTGGTTGGATCTGGCAATAGACCTCTTATCTGTCCCACAGGAGGTAAAGCAGCAATATTTTGTTGTGGTGTGAGAATAAAAAAGAAGTATTTCAGTGTTGGGATTTGATTTTAGGTTATCAGAAAATCTATTCAGCTTTGCAGTGTGGTGGAGCTTGAATCCTTGTTTACTTGCTCCCCTTCTTAAACTTAGTGGCACTGACTCTTTGCACAGGGTAACATCTCTAGTGTGATATGTGTGTCCCCCCATGTCACTGCTGGCAGATTTCCATCCCCCCAAAATTAGATTTCTGCTTCTTCCTTCCCTATCACAACTTTGTGCCTTTTTTTTTTTCTTCTCTCCTTCTCACAGCTTTTATCTCCTAACCTCTATCTGCATTTGCCTTTTCAGTGTTTCATATTCCTTCTCTTCATGAACAGCTTTTGTGTCCAACACGTGCCTTAGAGGGAGATAAGAGATGAGGCCCTGTATTGTGAGCAGTGAATCCAACAAAAAGTAAATTACCAAAAAGTTACTGATTCACCAGAGTATTTAAGATGAAGTCTGAACAATTATCAAGGGTCTTACAATTCATTTCTTCATGTCTCCACCTGCAGCTTGTTAGCAATGCACCTGATTCCAGCATTAGGGGATATGGATTCCTATTAGAGATTGTCATGCACTTGTGTAGGCACATGAATTTTTCATGCAGATGCTCCTATGGTTGGATGATTGCTTCAGCAGAAATATTTGCTTCATCACTAATATATTAAATAGGCTGCAGACACTGGGAAAATCTGGCTTGAGAAAGGAAAAAAAGCTGGCACAGGATGAAACCTGTCACATCTAAATGACAGCCATGTAATAATTTCTGCCGTGTAATAATGCAACTTTACCTTCTTTTCTGTTATTTCCCAAACAAAAAATGATGAAGTGCTGCAGCTACCAAACCCTGTGTTAGACTAATATATTCTCATGTCAGAGAGAAAATTTCTACCAGATAAGTAATGAATCCATTTGTTTTTTTGTTTCCTGATAAAAATCAAGGCTGTTTGGTCCGTGATTGAAGGTCAGAATTGACGCTGCCCTTCCAGAGAGCACAGACATTGATTGCTGGAGGAGGTTTTTAGCAAACAAACCTTAGTAGATCAAGTCAATATCTACTGCAACCTTTTCAAGCACTGCTGATGTTTTTGTGAGAGTTAGAAGAGAGTTGAAAAGAGTCTCCTTTCTGCCTGGTTATAATGAATGCTTATGGGTGGGGTTTTTTCTGTCTTTACAAAACAAGTGCAGAAGTTTTGGGCAACATCGCCATGGTTGTTCCAGTCTGTTCACTTTTGGAAAAAACACTAAATTTATCCTATTTACCTAATTTTGGAGAGCCAAAAACCTAAACTCTCTGCTTTAGACTCACTCATATGGGTAACAGAGAAATCCAGGCAGAGCCAGAGCATGACTGAGCCCAAGTCAGATCCCCTGCAGCTGCCTGCCTTCACTGACACACAAAGAGCAGGAGCTCTGCAGCTCCTCGGGGGAGCAAGGGGTGTCCCAGCTGTAAAAACTGGAAGCTCTAAAGCAGAGATCAGATCACTCCCTTCTGCTGTCAAGGAAATATCTGCTAGCTGCAAACTGAAGGCCACTTCTGAGGCTCACAGAATTGTGACATTCAGGCTGGAAGTTCTGTAGAGCAGAGTTAGTTCAAAAGACAGTGCCTGAGATGGAGGATGTGTGTGAGGCTCAAGAATCTTATTTCAAAGCTGCTTTCACTCTAACCTCAACATCACAACTACAACTCTCTTACAAATGGGTTACAATTTTTTCCCCTTGCAGTTTTCATATTTCTCAGGAGACTGGCTTTTTAATGTCAAAGAAACTTTATTACCTTTTAATTAAAATGAAATTTTGGTTATATTTGTAAAGGAAATTGGGTGCATTTTATCTGGATACATAACACAAGAAAGCATGACAGCTTCTAGGACTTCTGTTATGGCTAAACTACCACCAAATGTCAAATCCATTCTGGTTTTGTGCTGACAGATTTCAGCCTCATCACCTGCTCACGCTGCACGTGGGAGTAGCTGGAACACAAATATACTTTTGTGTGGCTGTGCTTAGATCAAGACACAAGCTGGATGATCATTTGGTTTGCTTCCAGTTAATTCCTGGCACCAGACCCCAAACTCAGCTGTCCCAGGCAGATGAAGTTAAAACTTGGCTTTAGTCATCTCTCAGCACTGGTAGTGATGGATTTAGGGGATCAGGGCTGGGCTCCTCCTCCTCACCTGCTCTGTGGCAGGGAAGGAGCTGCAGTGCATGATTCTCTGTGTTTCCATCCAAACACTGATATTTGTCCTGGGAAACACACATTGCATAGCAATGGGTACAAATCTGGTGCTGGGGCTGTTTCATGGTAATTAGTCTGAGCATGGTGGTCACTGGACTCCTCAGAAAGCCTTGACTTGTGTTCACCCCTCCTAAATGTTTCACAGATTTTTCAGCACCATTTGATTAAATAAATCTTCAAGATCACTGTTCTTCAAAAGGATTCCCATGAGAATGTCTAGACTCCCAAACAAAATGCTTCAGTTTGCTTTGGGACAGCAAAAATCAGCAACAGTCATCAATGAACAGCAAAAGAAAAAAACCTCCTGATGCAACAGATGTAAAACTCTACAAGTTAATCATCCCAGTTATTAAATAAATGTTTATAAACAACTCATATCTTTAAAGACTCAGGATCAGTTCAGAAAGGGATCTAACAAAATGAATCAATTTAAACATAAATGACACTCAAAATAAATGTTTTGACTAGTGAAGTCAATGCAGAATTGATTAAACAGCTCAGTGTGTAGAGGTTGCAGCTTACTAGGTCTAGCTTCTGAGAAAATGTTTCTTGTGTTACTAAACCTTCTGTTGCTTCATTTTTACCCTGCTATGATGAAGCAGATTTATTTCTTATTTACAATGAGGTACTAAAACAAGACCATGGCTGGAGTTGATGCTGAACATATGTGCTATGCCTTAGAAATCTCTATTTAAAATGTAGCCAAAGCAGCCTACAGATAATTTAGGGGTGGTGGTGTCAAAGCAATCATAGTTATAAGCTCTGACATATATTTAAGGTGAGTGTAGGCAAAGCAGATGACCGATTTGATTTGGCTTGGAGAATATAAAAAATAAAATTAAAAAAGCTAAAATCATATAAAGCAAGATTATCAGTTCTGAGAGAGAAATACGGAATATCTGGTGGGGTTTTTTTAAGTCCATAAATGTGAGAAATTCAGGCAGCATGAAGACACTTTCTGGGAATGTATATGCTGTTATATCCTTGGAGAGGCATGATGGTATGTGATTGTAAGGTGGAAGTGGGAACCTACTGGGAGGAATGAAAATTTTTTTTCAGAAGAAGAATGTCAACTCAGAGGGAGGCTTACCTTTGCTGAAGAGGTGAGCACAAAGCTAAAGCAAACTTTAGAAACTAGAAATAGGTGTAAGGTTAAATTAAAATTAAAAAAAATTCCAAAACCAAAAGTAAGCTGAAGTTTCAAATGACAGCTGCAGCAGTTACCAGATATCAAATTTTGAACTGAATTCTAGTCTGGGTGAATGAAGGTCCAGAAAGCAAAGTGTGATCGGTCACAGATTTCTGGGTGCTGTTAATTAGGCTGGAAAGTATTAATTACTGGATCATGATTCCACCGTAATACAAAGACAGGGTAAAAAATGGGCTTTGGTGTTTGAAAATAACATTTTAGATCTTCAGTAAAGGCTGGGTGTAGACAGAGTGGGAAAGGAGAGGCTGTGAGGCCACAGATATTAACCAGGATGAGGGTACTGACCCAAGCCAGCCATTTCCTCCAGTTTGAAGTATCCTTCTGTTTGTTTAGGTGGTAAAACAGCTTTCCAACCAGTGCTGTGCCCAGTGGTGAGCACAAGGGAGTAGCACTGGAGTGCACTGTGTGAATTGCATCCCCTTGTCACTGCTGAGCCCCACCAGGACAAAAACACACTGACTGAGCCCTTTCCTGCTTATTGAACAGATACATTTATCCAAAGTTTTTTATCTCCTTTTCACATCACAAATTTGAAGGAAGGGTTTGAAGCAGGGGGATGAAATTTTTCTTCTATTGTTGATTGCAGGTAGCTCCTCTTAGGCCTGAGTGGGCAGCTGGGCTGGGTTCTTTGGAGCAGGCTGGCATTTGCTGTGAATGACCAACATGAGCAAACTCCTTGGAAAATGTGATTACCTATTTTGCAGTTCTAAAAGCAAACACTTTTGAAAATCTGTCTTTATTTTAAATGTCAGCGTCTTGTTAATGAATACAAGTGTTTTAGGGGAGGAAGGACAAATGCAAAAGGGTGCTTGCTGTGCACATTCACAGGGCTGAATTTCAGCCTTAAAGAGCAAATAAGGATGGGTCTGCTAAGTTTGATTGTTATTGCTATATTCTGGTTCTTAATAGAGCAATATGCCTAGAAGAAATGGAAAAATAATTGGCTATATTTGATCCTGTATCATCAATCATTCCCCCACCCATCCATCCATCCATGCATTTAATGAGAACCACTGAAGTTTCCCTCGGAAGTAATAAACAAAAATACATCCTGCAATTAATTCAGGCACTGCAAAATGTCCACTTAATTTTACTGGGCATACTAAATCAATTCTATGCTTCACTCAGTGCATTGAAAGAAGCTGGTTGGCAAGAACTTCATCTGTTATTAACTCACAATGCAAATGAAGTTAATGCCTTTTTGCTATGAATTGTCCTCTGCTGTTGAACCTGAAAGTCAATGAGATAGAGGAGGAGCTGATTCCTTGTAAAATACAATAGCTATATTCCATTTTTCACCTGCAGCCAACTCCTAGTAAAAGCTCTGACTTCCAGCATTCTTTACCGTGCTTTACTTTTTGAAAGAAAAACCTCCTGTCACTGTTTCAGGTGAAACTCATTCTTTAAGTTCCCTCCAAGAAATAGCACTGTTGAAGAAGTAATGATTCCTCTAGTTAAAAATTACATCATCATGGTTAAATTTAACTTTTTCTTGCATGAATGACAGCAGTGCACTATTAGGCTCTATTTTAAACATGGGCTTTTCTCAGCCTTCATTGGCTTCTCTTTCATTTACATTTCCTGTGTAGATAAAGGTAATGTGGAATACCCTGGTGCAAGTTTCTGGTGTTTTTTTCATGGCACTTTGGACTCTTTTTTTTTTTTTCCCCTCTACTTTTATCTTCATTCAGGTTTTAATGACATCAGGTTTCATGTTGAGTCAAATCTTCTTGGTTTCATACCTTTCAGCATAATAATGAGAAGCAGATAAAGAAAAGCTGGAGTGAGATAAACTGTCAACAAATAAGACATCTCAAGTTCATTGAAGAGCGATTGACAATTAAAATATTTTAAATTAAAAATAAGTGGCTTCTTTGAGTCCTACAATGATTAACTAGAATGTTTCACTCGAGTTTTAAACCCTAAAGCTCTGGTTTATCCCTGGTCACCTGACCAGTGTGGTAGAGATCCATGTCACCTTACCTCAAAAATCCAAAATATAAGCTTGTAGATCTGCCTTAGTCAAATATTCCCTGTGTACAGTATGAGGAGGTATAGACAAAAAATTTTAGAATTTATTTAAGCCAGGATGAACCATTTTCAGGAGATGTTTGTCTTCTGCATTAGCCTCAGAGCTATTGAGAGGCTTTTTGTTCCACATCTCTGCTGGCTTCTTGCNCCAGCTGAGGATATCAGAACTGCTGAGGAGGTCACCTATTATAGCCCTTTCTCCCTTATCCCCTCTCTGGTTCTTGACCTCCCAACCCTCCTCAAGAGAGGATTTCTGATATCTCCTGAGTGCAGAAATACAAGGACTTATTACAGAAAAGAAAAAGGAATTTTCTTTGGAAAAAAGACAGTGAGACTCTGTCACTCCATTCAAGCAGCTAACCCTGGAATCTAGAATCTTACCACAGGAACTAAACTCCTTGAGCTTTGGGGTCAGCTGAAATCTTCCTAAACTCTATTAAATGCATTGACTTGGTCTGCACTGGCCAAGAATTTAGAAAGCTCTCTCCTGTGTAGAAAACTACTTGTATATCACTGGTGTTGAATCCACACTTCAAATAACATCTCACAAACTCTAATAAAAAGAAAGAATTGCTAAAAAAAGCTGTTTGCTTGTTTTCTGCTTTGCTTTGCCATCATTGCCATATCAGTCCCCACTTCATAACTAAATCTTGACAATGTGGCATTTAGCTGACAGGATAAAATCATAATAAATAAACATTAAAAAAAGAAGAAGTAACAGGATACTACCAATGTTTACTATATATTAATGAAAATTTGCCTCACTGGGCTTTGAATACAATTTGGTACACAAAGAGTGCTTCAGCTTATGTGTGTACAAGATAAATAGGACAAAGGGGTGGTGGTTTTAAACAAAAAGAATGTTGATTCAGTCTCGATAGAAGTATTTTGCTACAACAGGTGTGGTGAAAGGCTGGCACAGGTTGCCCAGAAAGGTGGCAGATCTTCATCTCTGGAAACATTCAAAGTCAGGACTGATCTCTGAGCAACCTGATCTAGTTAAAGATGTCCCTGCAGATTCCAAGGGGATGCACTAGGTGACCTTTAAAGGTCCTTTCCAACTCAAAACATTTTTGTTTCTATCATTCTAT
>VZTT01020911.1:5363-27978 GCA_013400855.1 Buphagus erythrorhynchus
AGGATGATATTGTGGAGCACATTTTATTGTCAGAGTGAGTTTGAAATAGCTAACACTAATACTTGATACATTCATCGTCCCTTGATGTAACCATACTATCTGGGTATGGTTGTATCCCTTCAAAACAGTAAATGTGAGCATGATTGAGCCACTTGGCATTTTGCATTGAATTTAGTTTATTGGGCATTAGTATTTGCAATTCCAGCTTAGCAATTAGGTGATGGACAAGTGTTTATTCTTGATTTTCTTTAATATCAAGATAATTGTATATACTCTTTTTAATGGCTAAACTTCTGGCCATGGATTTATACTTCTGCCATTTTGCATCCCTTATCAGTTTTGTATACCTTCAAACTTCTAACTTCCATGCATTACTTCTATTCACTTCTTTTCTCTCTACTTGTTAGATACTATCATCATTTGGATATAAATGAAATCTGCATTCCCTCCCCAATGTCATCCTGCTCCCAGGCTGCCTTGAGTGCTTGTAAGCTCACACACTTGACCCTAATGCAATTCCTCCCTACATTGCTCCTAGATTATTGCTGTAAATGGATATGTTTTCATTTATGTTAGACAATTGGAGTCTATTGTACAAGGCACTAGGCAAGCAAAAACTTAGTAGTTTAAAAGCTGCAAATCCATTTCTTTCATCAAAATGCTTGTGTAAATACATGTTTTCCAAAGAAACAGTTGCCCCACAGGAGAGAGGTAATAAATGCCCTAATGACGAGAATATAATTACACAACTTTTTATTGGACAGCACAATTTTGAATTTCAGTTTACTCAGTAACAATAATGAACTGTAATAACCCTTTGCATTTTTACACAGGCTTTCAAGAAAAGGTTTCCCATTCTTTACAAACAGGTTTATGTTTTGTTGCACCTGTGAAGATCTTATTCAGATGACCTTGTTAGAAGAGGGAAACACTATGCAGACTGGCTTGGCTTTATCTATAGTTACGGTTCTCACTCATTGACTCTTTCTGTGATCATTTCTTCATTTGGGTCAGATATGAGATCAATTAATATTGGTGATATGCATTTAGTTGTGGAATTGAGGGTGATAATTAGTGTGAATAAAAATATTATTCTGTATGAGCAGAAATATTATCTCCTTTTTACAGATGAGTAAAATGAGTCAGCAAAGGATCAAATCAGTGGATTGGAGTGTGTCTGTTAGCCTCCAGAAAACTGATCATCAGTAGAGTAATACTTTTCCTTATATTGCACCAGACAAAATGCTCCCCTCTTTGCAATCAAAACTATCCCTCAAAATCTGAGTAGGGTCACTTTCAGTGGAATTCCGTTTGAGCTTAATTCATGTTTACACTAAATCCCCTTCACAAGCAGTAAAGCAGAATTAGTGAGAGTATGAAGTGCATAGGGACTGACTTTAAAGCCACTTTGTATTAACACAGACAAGTGTGTCTGCCTGCTGAGGTACATGGCTCAGTAGCAGCCTAATATGCCTGGGCCGTTTGAGCATGTAGGTTGCAGGCTACCCTGATCTTATTTAACATGATGTTAAGGGCTGGGGATCACAGGGGTTTTTGAGTTTACAGAAGTATTTATTTTTCTTAATGAAAAATAGGCTTGTGAAATTCAATATAATTACTGACAAAATACATGGTGATTTATGTATTGTCTTTATTATATAAGGGATATGTAAAATTCTTCAATATGAAAGGTGGATCAAGGCTAAAGCTGGGTGAGGCATGTCCACTTTGCAAAAGATCATGCAAGTCCCAGAAGTATGTCATGCAGGCTCTCTCCTCCTAGAGTGCATGGACTGTAAAACATGGAAATACGTTCCTGACATTAATTATTAGACGCTTAAAGGTGGAGAAGGGATAATTGGTGTTCATGACTTTCTCATTACTTTTGTATGTGAATTGCTTCTCTAGACTCTCTTCTCTTTGCTACAAAAAGAAAAAAAAATTTGAAAAAAGCCACCAGAGTCACATGAAAACAGTCCTTAATGGCTACTGTTACAGAAAAGGAAAACCATAAATTAATCTGCATGGCTTGTGAGTTTCTGGAGATATTAAGTCTGGTTAAGTCTCTCTCCTCAATGAGACTGGTCAGTAAAAAGTGACATAGGTGTGCTAAATGTCCTGTGGTTCTTCCTCTGGCCAAAATTCAGACGTATTCTCTATTCCTGTGAATGCTGAGGCTGTGCTTGCCCTTACAGTGGTGCTGATGTGATGTGCAGAGTAGGTAGTATGATGGCAGCATGGTTGGAGTAAATTTCACCCATGGAGAAATAAATACATCCATAAAACCCAGGGGGAAAGCCCAATGCTGCTAGCAGTATGTGGTGCCAATTCTTTATCTGAAATCTGATCAATAATAACAGCCCTCAGTGTCTCTGCTGTTTTATAAAGATGCCTTTAAGGACTCAGCTAGCTAGCCAGCTGGCATCCATCCTGCACTCAGACAGATTGTCATTGCCAATTTCTGCTGAAGTGAGACACTATGACACTAATTTAACTCCTTTTAATTAATAGAAAATCGAAGCTTAGCCTTTCTGCTGCTGCTGAAAGTTACATATGCCAGTCTCATACTATTTGTACATATATTTTGCTGTTGTGTTTGCACGTGTTTCTATGTATTATAAAATTTTTAATGTTGATGCCACCTAGTGTCAATTATTCGAAGAAGTCCTAAAGAGCTGTAGACATGTTATTTCATGGTCTAGGGTCTCAAAAGAGTGACTTCATCTAGTTTTATTTAAATGCACAATGAGATCCATAACATTAACAAGAAACTGAGTAAATTCTGCAGGATTAAAGTGTGGTATGGCAAAGGATGAACCAAGAAGAAGCAATCAGTTATTGTTGTTTTTAGAGCTATAAGGTTTGTGTCCTACTTCTCTTCTGCTTGGAAAAGATGAATAAAAACTTGAAAGTTCAGTTTATTCAAGCAGGTGGCAGAAGGTCTGGAATGCAGTTTGGAATTTCTCACCCCAAAGTGCCAGCACTAGGAAGGGCATATTGCTTGTGGGCCCTAGTAGTATTGGGGATTGAGCTCACTGCAGCTCCATGGAAATCCAGCCACCAGAGAAGAGCTAGTCTGACACCTACAGGAATCTGCATTTTAAACCTGAGGCTAGAAAGAAAAGTAATGATTCTTGCAGCAAAACTCCTGATCTGCCATCTATGGAGATTAAAAATGTTACTTTCGCTTCTAAAAAATAATGTTACTATGTGTCCCCTGGTTGCACCTGGAAAAAAATCGTTCCTCTTCCCATCATGTAAATACGTTGGAACAATTTCTTCCTCGATCTTTTTGATGTACTGTTGATTTAGGTTTTTGATTTCTGTGCTCTGATGTATTCTAGAACATTTCATCCAATGTGCTGGAGGAATCTGCTGTTTCAGATGATGTTTTGTCTCCAGATGAAGATGGCATATGTTCTGGGAGGTATTTCTCAGAAAGTGGACTGGTAGGGCTGCTGGAACAAGCTGCAGAGCTCTTCAGCACGGTGAGTGAGGACCAGAATCACCAGGAGGGAATGGGCTGTGGGCTACCTAGGCCAGATCCACAGCTTCATTTCCTGCACATGAGGAAACAGTGTAGTACTGCTAAACCAGCCATCACAGACCTGCCACACTCCAAATAGCAAGAGGATACATTTTTGGCTGTCCAAGTACTGCCTCAGTCAGCCTAGCTCAGCTACATACCCGCCTCTACTGTGCAGATTACAGGCAACATCAACAGAAAGTGATTGTCTCAGGCAGGAACCAAGACTTTCATTTGGTATTGTCATGGGACAGTACATCTAAGAAAAAGATCTTGCATAAAGTATGTATTTTAGGAGGCACATGAGGGTTACTCCTATGCTTTTACACAGCATACAACCATAGCCTCATAATCTACACTTACTACGTGAGGATTTGTGATTTAGCATCTCTAAAGATACCACTTCGGTCCCTTTGTCCAGACACAGCTGTGGTTGCCCTGAGCCATACGTGACAAACAAATCCATTTCCTGCTGCTAACCTGCATTTCTAGTTTTTGTAGTCCTGAGGCAGAAACCAGGGCTTTGCACAGGAATTTGGGCTTGAGAGCCCAACAGATCAGAGATCCAAATTACATCCAGTTCATTCTTTCATTTTTTGCTGTTCAGAACTGCCCAATTACTATTACTAGTTTTCAGAACACCAAAACAAGCAACATGGCAGATTAACAGATGAGTCCCATAAATCCCCTTTTCAGCCAAGCCATTGATGGAGATACAGTTTCTTTTCAGAGTGCATGAAAACTCTTTTTTTTTTTTTCTTTTTTTTTCTTTTTTGTTTTAAAGGGAGGTTTGTATGAAACTGTGAATGAAGTGTACAAAATTGTCATCCCCATACTGGAAGCACATCGAGACTTCAGGAAGCTTACCTTGACACACAGCAAGCTTCAGAAGGCCTTTGACAGCATTATTAATAAGGTACTTGTGAGGCAAGGCACTGCTAGCAAGACACATTGCTGGGTTGCACTATTTGTTTAAGACTGGTGTTAATAAAACTGTTCATGTGTGTATTGGGTTTGTGTGGCCAGGTTTTGATAGTGGAGGGGGAAGGTTAAAAGGATAATGTCAATGAGAAGCTGGTAGAAACTTTATCTATGTCCAACAGAGCCAATGCCAGCTGCTGGCCAAGGCTGGCCAAGGCTGATCCCATCAATGACAGTGGCAGCACCTCTGGAATAATATATTAAAAAAGGGAAGAAAGTTACTGGCCAGATGTAATTGTGCTCAGAGGAGGGACGAGTGGAAATATGTGAGAGCAACAGCTCTGCAGACACCCAAGGTCAGTGGAGAAGGAAGGGCAGGAGATGCTACAGGTGCCAGAGCAGAGATCCTCCTGCAGCCCATGGTGCAGGGTATGGTGAGACAGATGTGCCCCTGCAGCTCATGGAGACTCGCAGGGGAGCAGAGATACACCTGCAGCCCATGCAGAACCCCATGCCAGAGCAGGTAGATGCCTGAAAGAAGGCTGTGACCCCATGTGAAGCTTACACTAGAGCAAGGAGGAGCCACAGGCTGGAGCAGGGGAAGGACTTCTCTCCCTGAGCTGTGGGAGGAACAGTAAGTGATGAAGTGACCATTCCCCCATTTCCCATCTCCCTGTGCCACTGGGAGAGAAGATGTAGAGCCTGAGGAGAAAAGGGGAAAGGTGTTTTTAAAAATTGTTTTGCTTCTTGTTATCTTGTTGTGAGTTTGATTGGTAATAAATTCAATTGATTTCCTCAAGTCAAGTGTGTTTTGCCCATGATGGTAAACAATTTGTGATCACTCCCTATCCTTATGTCAGCTCACAAACCATTCATTGTCTCTGTCCTGTCCAGTTGCAGGGAGGGATAATACAGTGGCGTTGGTGGGTACCTGGCATCCTGTCATGATCACAACCAGAATTTTAAATAGTTCCATTTTCCTTTGCAAACAAAAGCTTACATCTGCTTTGGTCTACCTACACAGCCTACAGTGTAAAAAGGCTCTCCATACAAAAAAGCAGAGATGAATATAAAATGGGTTTAGCTGAATATGTCTGTGTCTACCTGGCCACATCTGTTTAACAAAAATAACTTTATTGTCAATTCACTAGTATTTTTGGGTATAAAACAGAAGAAATATGAAAACCCATCTAAATTCTCAGCACTCATACTGTTCCTTCTCTTTCTTCATAAGATCCTTATTGCTAAGCCTAGTCAGTTTCAAATTCATATCAATTTTCATTGCAAAATTGCAAAATTTTAATTTTGTTACGTGTATTCAAAGGAATTTAAAAAATAATAACGTATTATGTTTTATGAAAACTCCTTCATGACCAGCTTAAATTTTAAATTAGATTGCAGTCAAATGTCCCCTTAGTTTGTATGCTTTCCCTCCTGTGCTTCTAATTCATCAGCACATGACATATAGAAGTGGCTTTGAAATGGGGAAAATGTAGGACTAGTGGATTTTCTTATACATCAGTTGGAGGAAAATAAAGGCAACCAAATACTACAATGTCCATGTAAAGCAATTGTAAATTTCCTCTTCTTTTTATCAACTAGGGTCAAAAACGAATGTTTGGAACTTACTTCCGTGTTGGTTTCTATGGATCCAAATTTGGGGACTTGGATGAACAGGAATTTGTTTATAAGGAACCTGCAATTACAAAACTCCCTGAGATTTCTCACAGGTTAGAGGTAAGGAAAAACACTATGTTAACATGATCTCATATGGTATATTATACTTTTCAATGAACCTATGCAGTCCTAATACTATTATTCCTATATTAAAAAAATCAGTAACAAACTGATTAGTAGCATAGATTATTTCCTTAGTGCATATCCTTTCCACAGTATCCCTTTTTAAAGCATAATAATCTAAGTGATCCATTCTTTTAAGGCTATGTCTCTTACAAGCAGGCCTGTAATACACTGAGTGATTTTGAGCATGTCAGATATTTGCTTTGGTATCTTTTTAACTTTTCTTATAGAATGGCTATGTTCCCTTCTATTGTTTTACCTCAAGTTCTGTGATTGTCTGAGCAACTCACAGTGATCTTTGTCAGAAGATGCCTTACCCTGGCCAGCTGTGGTTTGTGGAGCAGTACACTGACTGTACAAAGCCCAGAAGTCATGGTTGTTACTCCTTTCTCCTAGATTTGCATTAGCATTGCATCAAGGACTAAAATTTTGGGATAATTCTGTTTGCTTTCTAGGGGTTTTATGGCCAGTGTTTCGGGGAAGATGCTGTGGAAGTGATTAAGGACTCTGCTCCTGTAGACAAAAGAAAGCTGGATCCCAATAAGGTAGGGAAAGTACTAACAAGAGGGTTGAGTGCTTTGTCACACAAGAGAAAGGAGAGAAGGTCCCTATTGCAACTTCTATGTTCTAACATTAAGGCACTAAAAAAAACCACCCAACTTGGTATCTCTGTGCCCAGGGGTATTAAAACCTCTGTGACAGGCTTAGTAGCAAGCTAAGTAGCATGTCACAGAGTATAGAAATTAAAAGTTCCGATCTCTGGTCTCTGCCCTGGTTCTGATCCCCAGGGTTAAGCTGTGTGCTCCTAGATTCATGTTTTGTTAGCTCTGAGTAAGAAAATGATCCCTGAAGGATTTTCAGCTCTGTGCTTTTCCAGACCATCTTTAGCCAATGTGTACTATGGGATACTTCACATATCCCATTCCTTTTACATTCCTTGGGTTGTAAAGTATTGTAATGGTTTTTCCCTCTTTTTTTAGGCATACATACAAATTACTTTTGTGGAGCCCTATTTTGATGAGTATGAGATGAAGGACAGGGTTACCTACTTTGAGAAGAACTTCAACATCTGTCGGTTCATGTACACTACGCCTTTCACTATGGATGGGCGTCCCAGAGGAGAGCTTTGTGAGCAATATAAGAGGAACACCATCCTAACCACGATGCATGCTTTCCCCTACATCAAAACTAGAATCAATGTCATCCAAAGAGAAGAGGTAACTGGGTTTTGAAGACAAATCTAATTTCTCAAGGACTGAAAGGAGTCGCTGGGTGGGAAAATTTCCAAATTTATGCTTGGCAAAAAAAAAGAATGCTGAATTTCTCAGACATTGCTCTTGTAAACAGAAGTATCAGAGAAGGGACAGAAAAGGCAAGATAGAGATTTGCTATGGAGAACAGACAATAGCCACTGTACATTCTTCTTTTGACCTCCTAGCTTTAATGCTGTGTAGGAGGATATGTGGAGCCCTGTTTGTAGCTATACTTCTAGCTGATAAAGCAGAAGTAGGATAGGAGTACAGTCAGAGAACTAGATTGGGCTTAGGGCTTGTTTAGAGACAGGGAAGCTTTATACTGTAGAAAGTGCAACACCATTGCATGAAGTATAAGAATTAGAATAAGAATGAATTTATGTGAACAGGAGGTCTGATTCACTCCCTATTCTTGCAAATTATAAGATGCATGATTCAGGAAATGAACCATCTTTTCTTCCCTTTCCCTCAGTTTATTTTAACCCCAATTGAAGTTGCTATTGAAGATATGCGTAAAAAAACACAGGAACTAACTGCAGCCACCAACCAAGAACCACCAGATGCCAAAATGCTTCAGATGGTTTTGCAGGGCTCAGTTGGAGCCACTGTAAATCAGGTAAGAGATCCAAACAAGCCAGGTGAAACGTACTTTTCTTACTGTGCATTCTTTTTTGCACTCCTGTTTCTTGTACTGGAAGAAGTACATCTAGTCAGACACATTTAGTTACTGTGTGTATTTAAACTCCATCCCTTGATATTAGTCACCATATACTGTTCCTTAGCTATGCTTTTGGTGAAAGTGTTCATAGGAAGCACTGTCATGGTTGTAGGTGCAGAAACTGGCAGAAGGAATGCATCTAAGGATTTTTCATTTCTAACATGCTAGCCATCTCAGCCATTTTGTTCATTCCAGATGTATCCTTGGTGAATGGGAATAATAATAACAATTCTCCTGTGGAACCACCACAAACTCAGTTTCATGGAAATTAAATCAATACAGGAGGTCAAGACCTGAGTGCCCCAAAATAAAGCTGAGATGCAATAGGTATAACATAAACATACACACTAAAAAAAAAAACCCAGGCAACTGAAAAAAATTAAAATGGAATGATGAAGACATGCCTGAGAAAAAACTTGGTGTCACGCACAATTTCACAGAGCTTGGGTTTTATTGCTGAAAGCCTAAATACTCTAAAGTTCTCCAGATTCATCACCAACCAAAGCATCTATGATGAAATAATAGATTGTTGTAAGCTTTGCAAAGAGTGCTCGTTTTCAGCTCTGGGCTTGTTGCCTGAAGGTCTTGTAATACACACACAAGAGCTTAGAGTTATTTAGAGTTACTTATATTAGAGTTTCTCTAATATAACCAGGTTTGTCACTAGGGCTGTCTCAGCTCCTCTCTGCTGTGGAATAGAATTTGTTCCCTTTGTTGTGGAACTGGAGGAGAAATACTAACAGGAGAGGATAAGATATGACAGGCAAAAATTCTGCTTGCCAAAGGAAGTATTGTTGGGGAAAGGGAGCTAAAACCCATCCTGTTGTGGTAACTGTGCATAGTTTTATTTTCTTTTGTAGCTGCACTCACGAAGTAACAAACAGCTTTAAACAAATGTGTCTTCTGTTTTCAGTCTAAGCAGGTGGGTTTGACATTTTCCTGTGTTATTTCTATAAGGGACCGCTAGAGGTAGCGCAAGTGTTCCTGGCTGAAATTCCAGCAGACCCCAAACTTTATCGACATCACAACAAGCTGAGGTTGTGCTTCAAAGAGTTTATAATGAGGTCAGTAAAACAAAATTGAAATGCTGAATTGCATGAATACATTCAATATTAGCAATAATGCAACGATAATATAACTGAGTAATTACCTATGCAAGTTAGCGTCATGAATTCTGGCACCTCATGCTTTAAACGCTTGGACCACACTTGTTATTTCTGCTTCACATGAATGCCTAGGTAAGCACTGCATTCTCAAAGGAAAGATATGTTAACACTCTAAACTAATAATGTATAAATTAAGATCTTCCATTAGTTTTATCTTTCAACGTCTTATAGAAATCAAACATTTCAGACTACTGCCTTGATTTAATTTTTAGTAAAATTACATTCTTATGTAGAAAGCTGTTCATAAGAAAATCGCATCTGTCAAGCAGACACAGTGGTAGTAGCAGACACATGTCCTTTGCTTTAGATACGTTTGTAAATCTCAACAAGCATATTCACATACAAAGATACTCATCTCCTTAGTCCAGATTATCCTCTTTGATGAAGGATAAGTTTGAGTTAAATAAAAACAAGCCTTATGCAGAAGATACAGCTTCTAAGTATTGCTATTGCTGATTTATCTGTTTGTTTATACTTATCTGTTAGTAAGTAGGCAGCTAGCTCAGTATTCTGCAGTCATTAAATTTGCTTTTTGTTAGTTCATTCATGCTTTCCTAATATCTAAAAAAAATCATCTCAGTTTATGTACTTGGAAAAAACAGAGCTTTCTTACTAGTTCATTATCACTTTAGTCTTGACAAGCTACCACAGGAAGGCCTAGACTAAAGGAGCTGGATACTTGTCCACTTAAATTACCTAACACCAAATGAGGGAGTTTAACAGAAGTAGATTATATATATCATGTCTTTTCTTCTTTCCGTTTGCCTAGGTGTGGTGAAGCAGTGGAGAAAAACAGGCACCTTATTACTGCTGACCAGCGGGAATATCATCAGGAACTCAAAAGAAACTACATGAAACTGAAGGAGAACCTTAGACCCATGATTGAGAGGAAGATCCCAGAGCTGTACAAACCCATAGTGAAAGTCCACAGCGTAAGGTAGGGCAGGGTTGTCTGTTGTGGTTATGAAAAATATGCCATTTTTTGCAGGGAAAAAACTGGCAGCTAAAATCAAGCCATAATATGCACTGACAACTCCATTACTGATTAAAGAAATCTGCTGACTTCCACTGGAGATGATTGTAGTGTTAGCTGTGTTTCTCAAGCTCTACATTCCGAGGTAGAGGATTTATGTAATTTTAATGCATCGTCAGATAAGACTTCCCCCTCACCCTAACGAAGTTACTGGGAACATCTTGTGATTTTTCAACCTTTGAAGCTAGAAAGGAGATAGAACAAGTATGGCATCATGTGGTATTAGGCAGCATGAAGTCATCCTTTCGCTACGGAAAACATAATCCTTTTTAGTCACATGACTGATACAGAAGAGTCTTATGTTCTTTGGTTATGACTGTATGCTTCTTCACAAAGCTACTGTGTCCAGTTTAGGGTGGGAGAAGAAGAAATGACAACTCTGACCTGCCAACACGTAGCATGTTTCAGCTGAGCTCCTTTCCACAAGACAGGTATTTCTTTGATTGTTTTTCATTTGCTAACTATTTATTAATCTATTTCATTACAGGGAATCTTTTCGTAACCACAGTTTTAGGAAATATGATGCCCAGACTTCTTCCCAAAGCACCTAAGAACTGGCAGCTTTGGCCAAGGAAGAGGTTCATGCTGCAAGACAGAAGTGATGGAGTATTTATTCCACACTGATGAAATCAGAAATCTCTCACAAGACAGCATGTGTGCTTTCTGGACAGTATGCAGAAAAGCATTTACACAAGATCACTGAATGAAAACTAGGGGATAAATCCTAATCAAGCACATATCACAAGGGCTTGGAAAGGAAGGGGATGCTTTTTAGATACTTTTGTATATATTGTACAATAATGGCCTAATGCAGAGGGGTGGACCTTAGAGTAGTCAGTGGCATGAAGTCAGTCATGACTAGGTAACAGACACAGAACTTTGTGTGGTTTGATTGAGGTGAATCCAATTAACATGTCTATGGAATAACAACAAATTATATGTGTTTATGGTCCTTTTCCAAGACAGCATTTATCCATGTGCTTTTGGCAATGAAGCACATTCTGCAAGTTAATGACATGCTTGCATTTTGTCTTAATGAGGAGAGACATGGTTACCTGCTTAATGTTTGCTGAGCTGGCGCTCTAGGGAAGGATAATTTCCTCAGTCAGTTTCTGAACAGATTATCTGTCATGATCCTTAACTGCAGGGAGTTCTGTACAAGTTTTCTCCACCAAAGGATGAAAATCAAGAAGTAGTAATAAATAGTTCCTATAGATCTTCTAAATTTTTTTCTAACTATAGCGGCATGTGGTATAGTGACTTCACATGCAGTTAGTAATCTGTGACATATTTAGCATAGCTAACAAGTAATAGTTTAAAAAGAAGATGCTAAGCTATGAGTGATTCTTTAGTACATAAAGCTCTTCTGTAGATAACCTTATCCAAAATTAATTACAGAAGCTACAATGGGGATTTCCTGCAAATCACTTGACTCAGGCTTTACTGCCACTTCAGAGAAATTGGCACATAATTTATAATACCTAGTGCTTAGTATTTTTTGAGTCATATGCAAATATCTTACAAAATAATCTTTACACCGCTTCTCTGAAGTATGGAAATGTTATTGCAATTTTGCAAATGAGGATGCAAAGACAGAGGAGAAATTAGGACTTTGGAACTCAGAACTTTTGGAACTCCTTTAGTGAGGCAGTGGAAGAGCTACAATTTTTATTGTGACTATGCTTGCCACATAATATTTGTATTTTGAAACAAAGTTCTGTGAAAGCCTCCTAAACATTACTTCCTCTCCTGCACCTCCTCAGTGTTTTGGAAATGATACTTTAATGTTGATTAAAGTAACCAATTCCATTTGCCCAAATACAGAATTTAATGTTAAAATTCAAGGAAATGGTCGATTTTTTTCCTTTATACTTCATTGTAGAAAATTACAGTGAACTTTCTCAGAGCCGATGCCATATGTTTCTATCAGGAAGTTGTTGCTTTTAGTAGAAACATTTTGGCTTTTTACAGTCACCTGCAGCCTCGCCATTTGATAATACAAATATTCCAAGCACTTCATTGACATTTGTATCATATTTTCAATGTGCTTTGTAGAAGATTCGCATGGATGATCAAACAGGATGAGACATGGAAATAAGTGAAATAAACCCTGTAGTTACACACAGCACTTGGGGTGTAAGAAAATAATTTCCCTCCTCATTCATAGTATTGTTAAATTAAGTAATCAGGGATAAGTACTCCCTGACTTTGAAGTGAGCACATCCAAAGTACATAAGCAAACGGTATAAAAAGCTCAAAGCAAAAGTCAGAGTGCCTCTCTATCAGAGTGGCTTCTCTATATTCAAGTTCCTTTGAAACAGCTCTAGATTGAAAAATTACTGATTTCCCAAAGTCTTGAAGCTTTGAGATCTCTGCCTATCAGAATCTAGCCCTTTATCTATTGTCTTTAACTGCCAGTTGAGGAGAAAGGTCAGAATACTGTCATCTATCAAATCCAACATCACTGTTTACAAGGTAGTTAGTTGTTCTTTAAGCCTAACTAACAGAAACCTCAGGTGAATAAAACCCCTAACAGGTGTACAATATACTAGATAAAAGTAATGAAGTGGTTCCTTGAACTGAAATAATACTCAGGGTAATATGAGTACTGATGGACTCTTCACTCCCATTTTACAAGCTGAGCACCCCGCAATGGCCAGTCTTGCACTCAGTTTGCATTTCATGTTGTCCCTTCTACAAACAGAACACGGCTTGTACATTTCTTTCGAGAGCTGAACTATGTGAAACAATTTTTCTGTCTTATAATATTCATTTTGCAATAAAGTGACTGTTACACAGCATACTTAGAAGTGCCTTTGTGTTGCATCTTATACCTCAATAGAAAGCAGCTGGAAAGAAAATTTCTGTTAGGAAGAGCGTTTTCTTGTAGATGCCTCATTTAGCAAAAAATACATTTATTTGGATGTGTTGGTCTGTCTTTAGGATAAATTGTGCCTATTGCAGGGATTGCAAGCAACAAGTTGCCTCCCAGCTTCTGGGTTTTATTCAGTGTATGTGAAAAATGTCAGTGGGAAGCTCAGTGACACTAGTGCCTTCCTTTCTTCCTTTGGTCTGTAGCTGTAGATCAGAAATATGCCTGATTCCTGAATTCAGCATCTGGATGATTCAAGACTAGGGAGAGTTTGCTATGTCCAAAGTAGGTAGATCCAGGACTAAACTGCTGAGGCTGTCAAAGGACAACCAGCAGATAAGCACTACACCATCCTAGACATGTATCAGGGAGTTTACCAGAGCTCACTCACCCCTTGCACTTACTGCTAGCTAGACCAGCTTTAAGGAGCACAGTGCTGAATTTGGCACAGGAATCCTCTAGCTCAGCACAAGCATCTCTCTGTTGACATGTCAGCCATGCCCCATCCTGCAGCAGCACACAGGTGGCAAGGTGGTGACCAGCAGCCTCAGGTCTGTGCACAGCCCCACTGCCACAGGAGAGAGCACCTGATCCAGACTGGGTGTCAGCACACACACACTTGCACGTCTGGAAGATGTAAGGAGCCCATGCTGGCTATGAGAAGGCCAGCAGTGATGCCCAGAATTATGAATGGTAGTGCATTTTGAAAACATTTGAACAGTCAAGGTGGCTGCTTTTGATCAGCACTACAATTCCTACAGCGGCAGCCCTAACACTGGATTTCCTGGTTTGCGGAACAGCATCTATACAGGGAGCACACCTTTCATGATACATGAAAGGAACATCTGCATCAGGAAGTGATGGACTGAAGAGGCAGGACCATGAGTAGGAGTAGCCACATTTGTGCCAGGTACAGGGAGAAGCAGTGTTGTCACTTAAAATTGGCAGGTGTGGGTTATTTGACCTCTCCTGGGAAGCTGAATGCTTTCTCATCATGTTTCCCGCCAATTACGAAGCCTTGGAAAAGCAAAAGCAAAAGCAAAGCAAACATTTAAACTCACACTTGTTGTTTTTCGTTTTGTCTGTTGGAAGCATCATTGTCTCAAATATTTCAGAAAGGGCAAATAAAGCTTGGCAGAGAGCCTGAGACAGAGCCAGCTAGGACTCTTTTAGGTGTTTCAATCTCTCAAAGCAATGCTTGTTATGAAAATGAAGCACACAATAACAGTGTTTTACTGGAGTTTACTGCACTACACTGCTGATGTCTTCTGATAGAACACGTACAAGGAGTGTTCATAGGTTGTTGCCATTAGTACTGAATTTAGGAGCGGGGTAGTTTGGAGAGTTGCTTGGCTGAGTATGTTTTAAGCATCTTTTAAACTGGTTAAATGAAGTGATTAAAAAACAATCAACAGGTCTTGAATAAGTCATCTCAGGTTGAGTAATGCTCCAGTCTAATCGGTGCACTCAAAGGAGAAGGGGCCCCTGTGGAAAATGTCCCTTTTAATTACATTAATAAAGACAATGCATTCTCACAGTAGAACTCAGTTTGTGTTTTGGAAAGCTTTGGAAAGAATTTTGTAAATTCTGGCATTCACTGAGCACTTCACATAATACGTTTCTGTGATTCTTTATGTTCTTACTATGAGATTGGTTTAAATTACTCATTTTCATTCAAACCCAGACTGTTTTGCAACTGTTCAAGAATTTAAAAACTAACTTTTACTTTTTTGCAAACAATGTTATCACTCAATATTGGTCAGTAAAAGTTCCTGAAAACATCAAACAAAGTGTTTAGCTGATCAAACCAAGCAAATTAAACCCCTGAAGATGCTCAATAAATTTTTATTAGAATAATTTAGAAAGTCTTGAAAGTCATAACATTGTGTTATGCTTGTCTGTTCTAAGCAATTTGATGCTTTGCACCCTTCAAAACAAAATTTTCTTTTTAGGAAAAAGAATAAAACGTTGAATTTTACTTTTTTTAAAGTTTCTCTTCATGAATTTAAAAGATACCTAAATCATTACACACCCTTTTTTCTATGCTCTTTTAGAACTATGTCTTGTTACAGAAATAAGGTTTTTCACTATCAGTCTCTATTTGTGGAATATTTCTAAACATACAACTATTGGTAGGATGTAAATTCCAAAAGAAGAAGAATCAAAGGGACAAGGTGTTTCAGCTGGATGGCAAGAGGACTACATCTTGTGCATCTAATAAACACATGTAAAACAACTGGAAGGGAAGATTTCCTATCACACATTTCTGACTTTCCTAAATGTGAACATCTGTGCAAATTTCTTTTCCCCAAGAAGAGCTCAGTAGAAACAAACAAACAAAAGCAAGATTAGCACTACTGATATATCTAGAATTTGAAAGTGCCAAAAGGCCATCTTAAAACCTTAAGAACCTCAAGCAAACAAGTGTTTCTGGACTTAATACATAGTGAAGAAAGGAAGTATGCACAAACCCTATCCCTTCCTTTATTTGCAGGTCAGCTTTTCCAGAGATTAACACCTTTTGATACCTTCTCAGGTATCAAAAAAAGGTTGGAAGTGCTCCAAAGGAGTGTATTCCTTTTTGAGTTAAGACATAAAATCCTAGGCTCAAATCCAAACCCTTGAGGAGGCATTTCTCCCAGAGGAAGAAAGGGAAGGAGAATGGAGGACAAGGGGCTGTGAGCAAGAGCAACTTTACAAAAATTAAGTTGATAGCACTTGCCTCAGAGGCTGGAGATTCGTTAGCAGCCTGGAAGGATGGCATCTTGGCTCACAGCTCCACAGGCACAGCTGCAGGAGCACACTGCAGGGGCCATGCAGCAGAGCTGGGACACACCAGCACAGAACACTGATGGAGCTGCTCGATGCCACTGCTTTCCAGCAGTGCCAGGAGGGCAGAAAGCTGCCCAAACTCAATATGTCATTTGAGGATTAACTTATTTTTTTGAATCCTCAGCAGTGCTCTGCATTAATAAAGTACCAAAGTGTGTTCCCTGCATCCAGGGAGGACTGCACACCACATATTAAAAACCGTGACTTTTCATGTGTTCCAGGGTGAGAGGATACCTGAAACAGTGAGAGGATACCTGTGTCCATGCAGCAACTGCCAGGTCCCATCCCAGATGAAGCATCTGGTGACCAAAATAAAGCAATAGTTTAGTTTAATGGATGAATCTGTATTTACAGTCTGTACCAGGTTTTGTTGACTGTAGGTACATCTGAAGGCTGAAGGCTTTCACTGCTAGTCATGAGTTCATTGTAACACAAATACAGTGTTATTACACCAGGCATGTTGTTCCCCTGCTGATGCAACAGCCAGTATTGGATGCTTCAGGATGAAAAATCTTCATGAGTTATAAGAGAGGATCTACACTCACAACCAGTGCTATAAAGCTATTAATCAGCATGGCATGCATTTGAAGAACAGATAAACTGTCCCCAGCCTCTGCAAAGCAGCTTCACACTGATGTCTTCTAAACAGGAACAAAAGACCCATTTGTCTTCTTCATCTTGATCTCTAGTCAAGATGAGACCTTTAGTGTTGAGAGTCATCATTAAATGACCATCAGATGGGCCCTTTGTTAAGTCAGTCATCAGGTGAGAAAAATAGAAGATGGATCCACCACCTTTCTCAACAAAATGCCCAAGTACATCAAGTTTTTTTCTTGCATTTTTAGTTAAGGCCCTCAATACCCTAGTCATATTTCTTTAAAAAAAAGATACCATGCCTCTAAGTTAAAATCCTCTTGTGAATTTGAACCTAGAATGAAGGTTGAGAAGTCCCATTCTAAGAGGACAGTTGTTCAATGAATTTGATGAAATCAAATAATCATTTGTAGAATGTAAACAAATTGTGTCTATGCAGAAGAGAATAGGACCTACCTATATTCTACCTATCTCCACAATGAAGGAGAGACTCTTCCAATGACCCGTGCATGAGGGAAACAAACGCTGGGGTCATTAGTTTCCTCATTCTGCCATTCCTTGGCATGAACATGCACAAATTCAGGATTACATCAAATGAGTCAACTTTGGGAGTTGATTTTATAAATTTCTTCTCCCTGCAAGAAAATGCCAATGGTTTTTCTGTCCTACTTTCTTCCTACAGTTGTTGTTTTGCCTTTTACTATAGATCTCAAGTCTGCTTCTGGGGTGCTGTAAAATATTTTCTCCCTGCTCTGGCACGTAAGACATATATCCTGTGAATATCCAACCCCATTCAGGCCAACTCTGCCTCTCACAAGCTGTCATACAGATGTGCTCATCTCTTCCAGTACAGCCATCCAAATAGACCTTTGGCAATAATTTTAGGATTCAGCATGATTCCCCCATATAGTTCAAAACCCCGGTTGCTATATGCACATGTTCATTAAGGAAATTATTCTATTAATCTCTCAGATGAATCATGACAGGCATCAAGTCCAAGTAAGGCCTTTTGCAGAGATTGAGCTTGGTTGTACAACTTCATTATACTGTTGAAATGACTACATTGAACTGCAGTGGCCTCCTCGTCCTGCTCAAAAATGAAGGTCTGGGAGCTCTGGGGAATCAAGCATTCTTTCAAATATTTCAGGGACAAAAGTTTGGTGGCAGCTTTTTCCTCTGTCGTATTAGAGTTGCTCAAACCTTGGGGAGCATATTTTGACACGGCTTCTCCAAAGATAAGGGGAAAGGCAAGTGCTACATTTCATCTAGTAAATGATTTCTGGAGTTGCATTCTTGTGCATTCACGCACAAAGCAAGAACACTGTTCTGCCTCAAATATCCATAGGCCCAATGGTGAGATCCAAGAAAACGTGTGGCAAACAGCAACACATACCCTCCAGCACTGAAAACTCTGATGATGGAAAATCAGGTGCACTGCTGCATTCTTTCATTTCACTCTGGACTCTCAGGCAAGCATATGGTATATTTTCCCTGCTGCCACTGATGTGAGCCTTGAACCAGGGTGGAACAAATGCCCTGCCTTCTTTTGTGTTTGTGTAACATCACTCCTTTGCAGATGGGGCTCTGCAGAAACCAGCCATGCAGTGTGAGTTGACAGTGGTGTCCTGTGCTGAGAAAAGAGAGACAAAATGTGCATCTGCTGAAACTGCTGCATCCTTAAAAGCAAGTCAGGACAGCAGATGCACAAGACAGAAAAAGCTGGGCTTTTACAGGCTTGCAGTGGAGAGGATTACTCTGCCTCTCAGCTGCCATGCCCACTGTGTGGGGTCATTCACACCAGTGCAATGCATTACCCCTGCTTTTCACTGTGGTGTGCAGAATATTCACCACAGCAAGTGTTCAGTATGTTTTAAACAGGGTTTTATTTAATTCCTTAGGCTGCTATCCAGCTTTGGCATTGGCGGTTGCTTGGCAATAATCAGCATTTCAAAGTGTCTTTCAGAGGCAGAGGTGCACCAGAGGCCTTTGGTGGGGGATACTTCAGCAGCACAGCCCTGCCCTGCTTAGTCCCTCTCTGTTCCACACAGCACAAAGGCAGAGAGACATTGAGGGGCAGGGGTAGGAGGGCCACTCAGTTCTGGTCATGCTTAGGCGGGTGCTTGAACACCACTTCCTATATGTCAAATTTTCCTTTTGGATAAAAAAGGAATACGTGTTTTTTTCAGGTAAGGGGTATTTCTAGAATGGACAAAATAAGGCATGGGAAAACATTACCATTTCCTATGGAAAAAAACGTTTCAGGTTTTTGTTTTGTTTGGCAAAATCAGAATTATCCTTTTTATAAAATGTTCATAGGATTTTTTTTTTTTGATACGTCAGGGCTGTTTCCACTACCCCTACAAATCAGGTGAAGTTTGCTGTGGCTTAAGGGGTTTCCATGGAGCTGTGAGCCTTGTGGAACTGACAGCATCTTATTTTCTGAAGTTGGAGAAAGGTGGGAGAAGGGAAACTATGAAATTTATGAGTAAGGGTGCTGAGGAGGTGCTTGGTGTGGAGCCATAGACGTACATTGCAGTTTGAAGAAGAGCTAAGGCCAACTCATCTAAGATAACTGTGGCCTCTCATGCTCCTCTACAGTGGCAGCAAAGCAAAAAATTGCTGCCAAATACAGCAGCAGAGGGAATGTCTGATCCCCTTCCTTTTCACACTTTCACAAAGGCCATGGGCCATAGCTGGGAACAGGGTTGATGCAGCCTGCCTCTAAATTTAGCCCACAGATCACCTGCACTCAGGTGCACTTGCAGCACAGAGAATGCTGATGTGACTGACCCAGTGTCTCCTGAGTAAGCTGGGTGGGATGTCCAACACAGCACAGGTTTCAGGCATGGGAAGTTTTAAAATCCAGAAGGATGAAGCCTGAAAATCCATGAGAGCTCTGCCTGAGCCTCTGTTCAACCCACTGCAGAAGGGCAGGATGATTTCTCTTAAGTCCTTCTTGTTTTTAACACATACTCTAAATGTGCATAGGGTTTATCTGCATTGTGAGCAATCTGAAATGTCTGTCAAAGCATACCACAATATTTATCTGGACCAGGTAGTGGAAAATTACAGTGTGTATTCTCTCTTCAAAGTATTACTTTTACTTACTTCCAGACATGACACTTATCATTTTCCACTCACAGACATGGGGCATCTGGCTTTTTGAAGGAAATAGATGGGTTTGGGCTTTTTTGGGGTGGTAGGGGCTTTTTCTCTAAACATTTAATAGACCAGACTTCCTACCTGGCAGAGTAGTTCCCAAATAAAAAACACCCCAGAGAGCTAGAAAAGCCTGCAAAAGCACCTATTTCCAGCTCAGTGTCGCTTGCTGGTGCTTAGGCTGAGCAAGGCAAACACTCCCTCCCACAGCCCCAGTGGGAGCTGCACAGGCATCTCTGATGGTGACAAAGCCAGCACCAGTGCCCAGCTGGGAATGAGGGACCTGCTTCTCATGGCTCATACCTGTGAAAGAGTAGCAGCACACTCACATCTTCATCCCCCTTTCTCCTGGAGGTATTGGCTGGGTTAATTTAGACAGAGACAAGTTTCCCTCTTTGGTGCTCGACAGGGTGGTATTTATGTCCCCTCTCCCAGCCTTCCCTATATGCATGTGCAGGGCAGATGGAGCAGATTGGCAGGTGCTTACTGGCCCTCCTCAGTTTGTGCTTGCCTCTGCCCCATTTGGCAGACCCCCGGGCTCCCAGTTAGTGCACTCTGCAAGCCCTCTGCAGAGCCAGACAAGCCCCAAGGAGCTGAAGGGTGAACCAAGACCTGCTAGTTTTAATTGCACCTTCAAAGGAAAAAGCCCCATCCACTGCATAACCGCCCTGAAAGACTTCTGTCATTCTTACGTAGGTAATGCAACAATTGACTTCTTTATTTAATTTCACTTGTTTCAACTGCCAAGAGCTGGCAGCTCTTGAAAGAAAGGATTAAGTGGGAGAAGTGGAAAGAGTCCTATCTGCTTGCTCTGTACACTGCTGTAGTCTGAGTGCTTTCATTCTGTTTGTACAGTTTCTGGTACAACATGGTCCTGACCCAACTATTCGGATGAATAAGCTGATGGTAAGGAGTTGTTTGTTAGTCTGAATATACTTTCTTTTTCGTTGTTAATATAAAAAATGATAAGTGGTGCTCACTGTTATCTCGATTGCTTCTTTCATCCTCCCTTTTTTTAGTTGGTAATTCAGCCATTAAAAAAAGAGCCTCTAGATGGGAAGTTAGCAGTCAGAATTAATAAGTTATTAGCAATCTAAAGAGCTGCAGGGCCTGTTTGCAAATTTGAACTGCCAATATTTCCAAATATATGTCGGTTTGAATTAAAATGTACAAAAATTTCATTTGTTTTTAATAAAAGCTCTGTGGTTTGAGAGGTGGTTTACATCAACATCATAGCAGCTTTACTTAGAAAAATACTTGATGTCATTTAATCTCTAAAATGTTTTAATGGCTTCAGAGATTTCAGAAGAAATACTGGAAATTATTTAGATGGAAATGTCACTGAGCCTCTTAGCTTTTTATAGAATGAGAAAACCCTAACATTTTTTGTCCACCATTACTTGAGTGTGGTCCACAGGAAAAAAAAAAAAACAAAAACAAAAACAGAGAGGTTTTCAAATTTCCTTAATATTGTCCTTGGTCTATTCTGGAATCAATATTCATTGAGAGAAACTTTGGTGGTCTCCATTCATGAACTTCAGGTATCATGTCTGAAAAAAAAATCTGGAACTATGCAGAGCTTTGGGAGAATTAAGCAGGGAAAGGCAGAAGAAAACAAAGGAATAATACAGAAAGAAGGAAATGAGAAGGGATCAGAAGATGCCAGCATTTGATAGCGCACTACATGTAAAACCAGAAAAGGCAAGGAGGGATGCACCACAGCCGTGTGCTTTTGCTCTGTGAAGTAACTCACAATAATCACCTTGCAGGGTCCTATGTCCAGAGGTGGAAAAGAAAACCAGGCGCTGTTTTCTGTACACTCCTGACTTTGCTGAGTCTCCTGCATGTTGCTTACTCCTGGCCCGTGGATTCTGATTTTTATCTGGGAGGGACTGTCCTGTGAAACCCTTCCTGGCATCATCACAAAGCTTCTGAATCATTTGCTCCTGGAGACATTGGAGCCCTGGGGCGACGGAGATAGCGCTTGAGATAAGAGTGAGAGGAGTGAAAGAAACCACCCATCAATCCATTCCGAATATTCAAATCCTTAAGTGAAAAAATTCAAGGCATACAAATACAGGAACTACTGTACCCTTTCACAGCTGAAAAGGCTTTAGAGATGGCCTGTTCTGGCCAGTAAAAATCAAGGCACGAGTCTAAAACCTTTGTTTCTAAGCTGAAGTTCACAAAACAATGCAGAAGGAGCTAATGCCCATTTTGCTCTTTGAAAGTCCTGCCGAGGGCCCCATCCAGCCCAGTGCAGCCAGAGGACACATCTGCCGGGGCTCCAACATGAAAAAAGCGTTTCACACGAGAGCCTCTGCTGAAGAATCCCAATCCCTTGGCACTGGACTGTGCGCCAGCCTTGGACAGATATCGGATCTGACCCCCTTTATCGGACCTGCTGGGGCCAACACTCCTTTTGTGGGCTTCGAACTAGTCCCTCCAACCTGCACATATCGCGGACTCCGCTTGGCTTAGCCCCCGGCAGATTTTCCCAAGGATGCTGAATTTCCAGGCGCAGCCCTGACGGTAGCCCTACTCTCCCTGACAAAGAACTCCCGCATCCCGGGGAGCCGCCGAGCCAGGCTCTTAAACTCAGGGCAAGGAAACTCCTCTCTGCTGCCGCCGGCACTCGCACTCCAACATGCACACCGCCACGCCGTGCCCGGTGCCGTGGGGGCAGGAGGAGGGCCGGACCGGAGGATGCCCGGGGGCAGGAGGGCCGGACCCGAGGATGC